>SNQJ01S0036657.1:40687-65992 GCA_010110895.2 Picea sitchensis
TGATCATGGGATCATGCCCTGCCATTTTGAACCATGTTGAACTACTACCTCTGTGCGATGTAGATAATTGACTATTACTTCCTAAAATGGCTCCTCCGGATGATGCTCCTTGATTGGGTGTGTTTCCTATTTTTTTTCTTCCACTAAAATTCGGTTGTCTAAACGCTGGTGTTCTTTCTGGTGTATTAGTCGCACATGGGGTTGTAGGTTCCACACTGACGATTATTTGGATTAGAGTTCTTCCTTCTGTCCCTAACCTTAGAACTCATATTTTCCTTTTATACGTTGTGTGCAAGATTTCCTTAATCTTCTCCACAACTCGGAAATCCTCTACCTCTTCTTCATCGCTTTCCAAGCCCTATCTGTCAACTATGGCACTCTTTTTGTTAGTCATTTTATATTGGTAGGGTACTCCACTGTGCATCTTTCCAACTTTTGCCATTATCTGATTTATCTGGTCTTCTTCCATCATGATTTGGTGCATGACCTCCTTCTTCTTTCCTTTATCCATCTCCTTTTCCATATCTCAATCTCATGTCAGTGCTTCCCCCCCTCCCCCATTCACACATGGAAGTTTAGTTGCCTGATTCCATGGTAATCACATCGTTGTCATACAATAAAATATTTATTGAAGTATATAGAGATATGATGTACCTACCTCTGGATCCCTTTATAAAATCCTTCTCTGCTATGGTGTAAGACTTTGTGGTATCTACCACAAATTCGATGAAAAAACCCGCAACAATATTGTCTAACCAGAAATATACTGCGCGCGTAAACTTGTTATTAACTTGTTGTAACTGCACGATTTCCATAGGATTCCACTCTAGCTGTATGATTCGGTTTGTAGAGTGGTTGTATTTTAATCTCAATAACCACTCCTGCAACAAATGCGGGAAGTCACAAAAAAATACCTCATGCAAATCGCTAAACATGTATTTGTCTAGATATTTGCGCGGTGTTAAATTAGGGTTTTTGTTGTCCTTCTGTGCAAACCCAAGTTCTTTTGTTTCCAACCATGTTTCAATCTCCACCTTCATTGGATTCAACGGCCTAAACATTCCCTTCTATACTTTCATTCTCTGTGTGTTTCTTCCATGGATACCGTCCACTTAATCCTGGGCAGTTCCAGCTAGAAACATAACCATTTGTTGGTTGATCTTTCCATTTCTTCTTCTTGGGATGACTTAGGTTTGGATCTCAACAAGTTTCCAACAAAACCCTCAAAACCTATCGGCCCTCTTGGTAAACCAGAAGGCAACGCTGCGCACAGGGTGCACAACGTAGTCTCACTCGAGATAGCTTTTATGGGTGATTGGAATACTCAGGTGTTTGTAGTTTAGGAAAGAGAGGGGATCTGTGATGGTGTTCTTTCTTCTTCATGCATTATCCTTGTTAATTATTCAAGTACTTCTCTGATTTATCCATTTTTAAATCTATGCATGTATGCTGATATTTCTAGTTTAACCATTCATTCGTAAGCTAATGATCAATATAAAGTAAACATTCATTAACAATCATACAAAACACACAAGTTTATCGTGGTTCACCCCCCTCCTGAGGCTATGTCCACAAAGATCTGGCTCTATGCTCTTTTATTTATTCTTCTACAAAATCTTGCGTTGTGCACATTACATCTTTAGTAATACAATCAAGATGAGGGCAAGAACCCTCTGTGAGGTGGACTAGATCACACCAGGCTCCTCATCCTCTAACCTAACCATCAAATACTACCTTACTTTACTCTTATTACAATCAACAATCCGCAAATCACAATAATAAACTATATTTTCCTCTACTAACCTCAACAATCACTTTCCTAGACCTCTTAGGTCCTTATTTATACTACTTTATGGCTTATAGCCATTACAATATTTGTTAAAAACCCTAACCCTATCATGGTTAGGCTTGCCTGCCTATGCACCACGTTGTTTTTCCTCTTGCATGCTGCTCTTCCTTCTTTTTCTGCATGTTTCTTTCTTTCCACTTCTTGCGTGTGCTCCAAAATTAGGTCTTCCTTTCCAAAGTTAGGTCTTTCCTCAAAACAGATCCTTCTCCAAAAATAGGCCTGCGCCCAAAATAGACTCCCTTCTCAAAATAGGCTTGCGCCCAACAATACCAAATTAGAGCATCACTAAAATCTCATAATGATCTTCATGCGTGCGAAAATAATAACTTAGTGATGTCTGCCTCTTTCATATGTATTTGGTGGCATCCAAATTGAAGGTCTATTTTATTAAGAAACTTGGCGCCATGAAGTTCATCCAAGAGGTCATCAATAACTAGAATGATAATTTTTCCTTGATGGTAATCTTATTGAAAACCCAAAAATTAGGATGCATCTGTCACTTTCCTTCCTTCTTTAATACCATGACCATTGGTGATGAGTAAGGGTTGGTACTGGGACGTATGACTCCATCTTCCAAGAATTCCTGGATGATCTTTTCTATTTCATTATTTGTGTGAAAGGATGCCTATAAGGATGCACATTGTGTGGTTGACTACTTGGAATGAGGGGAATACCATGGTCATGCTCCCAATGTGAAGGTGGTAAACCCATAGGTCTTTCAAATACCTATTGATGTTTAGCAAGGACCAACTGCAAATCATTGTGAATATATTATTGGGGGGTGTCCACTACTTGTATGGAATTGAACTATGCAATAATACCCAAGTAAAATTTCTTCAATAAATTATCCATATGATGGGAGGTGACAATTCCAGGGGAACTAGATGTAATCCCCTTGAGGGTATGTTTTCACCCTTCCTTGGTGAAGCTCACGTATAAATACTTGAAGTCCATGTTTACAAGTCCCAAATATTGTAACCATTCTATCCCAAGAACTACATCACAACCACCCATTTATATGGAAAACATGTGATATTTGAGATGATACTCACCCATTTGAAGTTTCACATTTTCACACCTACCACCACATTTCACCATACCACCATTGGTTATCATAATATGAAAATCAGGTATGGCACAAACATAACAATGAGTTTATTTGGCCACTTTCCTATGAATAAAGTTGTGGGTGTTTCCCCTGTCAATCAAAATAATCACTTTGTGGTGCTTGATGCAACCAATCAACTTCAAAGTTTGGGGTCTCTAAAAACCTGACAAGGCATGTAGATAAATTTGGGGTTCCATGCAAGGTGGTTTCTTTTCCATGGGAGGGGTTGTGCCGTCCAATGTTGGTTTAGGGGTGTCTTCAACTTGATTTCTTCTCAGTGGCCTTGTGGGGTGTTAAGGCCTTAACAACCCCCAAGTCCACTAACTTGGGGCCACTCCTAAAAATTTTCAAATAAAACTTTTCGATTATTTCATTCATTGACGATGTTTTCTTGTTTTTTTTTTTTAAATCACTGAGTGTTTGTTGTTTGAATGGATGATTCTTGTTTGACTTCCTATTGTTTTGTTCCACCTCATGTTGTAGTCATGATTGAGTATGGTGGTATTCTCGCCGAGTTTGTTGGTGCATAAAGTAGTTTCTTTTGCCTCTTGATTATTTAACTAACCTTGGCACATGAAAGTGCCATATAGCGTCACCCAGGTTTATTGTAGCATCTGGAAGGCATAGGTTATCTCTGAATTGTTTTTCAGAAAGAATTGGAACTTCTACCAAGTGCTCAGTACCAAGTGGTCCATAAGTTAGTTCGTTGTTTTCATAGGATAAAATATCTTAACTATTAATGGATAACCCCAATTTCAGTTAGCATCTTGAAATCTTATACAACGTAGATGTCAGAAGAGTTGACATAACTAAATTTAGGTAAAGTAGCATCAAGAATGGGGTCCGAGCTTCTATTAAAAAAATCATTCGTGCATAATTGAAAGTACTGGTCAAAGTAACTTTTTACCTTTGGAATAGGCCTACTATAGGTTTTGCAATATCATGAACCTATTACAACTGAAGGAATATGATTCTGAGGTCTAGAAGTACAAGAATGTGAACCAAGGATTTCTCGTCAAATGAGCCTTGTTACTTATGAAAGCTGCTAAAACAATCTCAAATGGGGTTGTGTGACCACTCATTAGAAATCCCCACCTATCATTTCCACATTATAAAAGATGACATCGCAATTGGATATCGTGTGGGAAAACTATAGGTTTTCCAAGCCGAAATTAAATAGGATATCCTACTTACTTTTCCAAATGTTGATGCCTTTGAATGTATTGAAAGGGAGTTGGAATTTCCACTTAAGTCATTTTTCTTGGCTATTTTAGCATCCCCTATTACAGTAGCAAGTTTGGGATGAGCCTATAAAGCTTGTCTAAAATACTATGGACAAATGGTTGTTGTTAAAGTGTAGAGAGATGAGATTGAAGGATCCCTTGGGTTAGAATTCTACTTGGAGTGGGCTTGGTCAAACTACAATATTTTAAGTGAGGAAGACATTCTTCAACATCAAGAGGAGGCTATTAAAATTGTTTTTGAAGTTCTTTCTATGGGATATGATTTGATTGTTACCTCCATAGCAGAATGAAGGAAATTGCATGCAACCATCACTTTTGTAATGTGTGTTGGATAGGCTACATTCATACTTTAAAAAATCGATGGTCTTGGATGCTTTACTTTATGATGCCTAGACCCATTATGTAGCATTGTTATGGGTGAAGATATGGTCCTTTCTTTAGTCTTCGTTGAAGATAAAGAAAAGTATGCATTGTATCCTTGGAGATCACATGTTGAAGACAAAGGTTTCAAATGGCGCATCACACCAAATGTTTATTTCATGCAATACACAAAGGACAACTTTTTTTTTAAAGGGCACATTAAGACATGTTTTAAAGGTGCACATAAAGACATGTTTCCAATCAAGTTGCACCCAAAACTTTATTTAATGCGATACGCATAATACGATTTTCCAAAAGTGGCTTGTAACCCAAAGTTTTGTCTCATGTGATACACAAAAGACAAGTTTCCAAAGTATGTTGCACCAAAACTTTGTTTAAGTGTGATACACATAAGACATAAATTTTATAAAGTGCGCATAAATCAAAGTTTTTATGAACTGTGATACACTTGAAACCAAAAGTCCTTTTAGTGTGATGTGCATAAGACCAAATTTTTTAAAAGTGCACAAAAGACAAAGTTTTTTGAAGTGTATTCATCATTCCAATGTTTTAAGAAGGGGACATAAAGACAAAAGTTTTTAAAGTGATATGCATAAGACAAAATTTAAAAAGGATGCATAAGACCAAAGTTTTCTGATCCAGGATCTTTTCGTCAGGTGACTTATTAAAGAATTGCATAAAATGAGCATAAACTAAAGTACACCATAAAGAAGTAAAATCTCAAAAGGAAACAAACATAATCATGCAATATGAACACAAAGAACTTGATAACGGAGTTCGTCCTTGGTGGATTACCTCTCCGGGTCCTACTCTCAAATGGGTAGGTCTTTTTATTAACTCCACAAAAGAATTGGGCAAAATACATAAGCATACCTCATTCTGGAGTTAAGATATAAAATATTTACTCAGATCATAAAACTAACGCCACCACTGCGTTTGTGGCATCATTTTACCTAAAAATAACTGTCTCCACGCCTTGATCCGAGTCAGACACTTTTTGACCCAAGAGGCACCCTTACCTCGGTTTGTGTGCCACTGCTCCTGCAATAAATGACCGATAAATCTGGAAATACATGCAAAATCTTGAAAACTGCACCCAAATCCATACTATATGGATGTGCCCTGGTCTCACATGCCTCTCTCGTGCTCTCCTGAATGCACTGGCAAACACCCCGTTTTATACTAAAACTGGGGGGTTATGCAATAAGTGTGATGGTTGGCGAAGTGGTTAGAGGGGATAATTTTAGAGCGCGGTTAGGCAGAGGTCCCAAGATCGAATCCCGTGGACTCCTCTTTTAGTATGTGGTTGTAACCATATGTGGCGCGCACGCTAAACTGGCGAACAATTTGGCATATGCTATATATGGTAGAAAGTTTTAAAACTGGCGGAAATGATAAAACGGTGGACGACTGGAATAATCCATTAGGTTGGTAGAAGACTGGGGTCATATGATTAAAACATAGAATCAGGGGTTGGGCCGAATTCCTAGCTCCTTCCCTTTGGCACATACATAAAACCTTAGACTTAAATAATATGCGAACCGTATTACTAACAAGAGACATATGCATGGTGTATTGGTAGCGCGGAGGTGTGGGGCCTCTGGGTTAATGGAGAGGTCATGAGTTCAAAGTTGGTGGATTCATAAAAAAATTCCACATACCAACCATTGGAGGGGTGCCACGTGGCAACCCGTGACTGGGCCACGTGGCACCATATAATTCGTCCACGAAATTGACACTTATCACCACATAATTCGCCCACGTGTATGCCATTATCTTGTATGATATTGCCATGTCATCCCCATGCCAACTCATATGTATGGTCATTCCACATGTCACCCTTGCAGTGGTGCCACGTGTCACCTTGAATTTTTGAATTTTGACCAAGTTTGACTGAACTTTGACCGCTCATAACTTTTGATCTGTAAATCTGTTTGATGAGGTGTTTGCACCGTTAGAAAGCTTGCGACGTGATCTTAATGATCATACTCTTTTCATTGAGTTTTGAGAACTTTGATTTTTTTTCCCTTTTGTTGTCTTCTGAAACCATTTTGAGCGTTCTAAGTTGCCTCTGTGCGTTCTGAGTTGTTCTTAGACTTCTCTGGATCCTTTTTGAATCACGCCTTCCCACTGAGAGATTTTTGGACCACCAAAAGGTTTCATTAATTAACTGGTAAGTGAGGGAAGAGTCCCCTCACTTTGTCCTTCTCAATCCACTTTGCCTTGCTTGGATGTGTGCCCTTTAATCCTACTCGAAGATAATCAACATCACCCTTGCGTGAAGTCTGTTGTTGATTAATTGGGTTAGTTTTCATTGATGTCAACGCTTGAAGAAAGTCTGGTAGCGAATTTCGGTAGCACAAAGTTCTGGGTAACAGACCCAAGTTTGTTTGATGTATAATGGTATGATTTTTGATATATTTATAGGTAAGACTATTCTATATGGATAGTACATGTCATTCCATTTCTGGTGGTATGTGGAATGTCACATAAATCCTCAGGGTTTGAGAGTTATGGCCTTACGAAGTTGAAGGACCCTCATATGATTGGCTTGAAACCCCAAAAGGTCAAAGAAGTCAAAGTGTTTGCAAAGAGGATTATTTAAATAATAAAGTGAAGTGACAAAGTCAAAGATGATTATTTAAATAATAAAGTGAAGTGACAAAGTCAAAGAGGATTATTTAAATAATAAAGTGAAGTGACAAAATCAAAGAGGATTATTTAAATAATAAAGTGAAGTGACAAAGTCAAGGAGGATTATTTAAATGATAAAGTAAATGGAAAACTTTCTAATTATGGAAAGTGGTTATAAGAAGGCTAACCCTAAAATGAGGAAAATGGGTTAAGTGGTCAAGTGGATATTGGATACACGGACAAGTGGAAAATTGGGCAAAGTTGGACATAGGTGACTATGTGGACAAAGTGGCCTAGAAGATGCTTCTAAGGAAGCTACTCAGAGAGTATAAATAAGAGGCAAACTCTCTCATTTTAATCACACTTGAGCATATTGAATATCTACATGTGACTGAGGTAACCAAAATATATCTAAGCCGAATTTCAGAGGGAAGGTGAAGTAAAGAAGGCCGAAATTCAAGGGAGGATAAATTCTTTTGATGATGCTTTCTAGGGTATGTTATTTATAGGTCATTTCACCATTTTCGTAATAATTTTTTTTCTAGAATGATTCAGACTGTGAAATTGGGAGGCCATTGAGAAAACATATCCAAGTAGTTGTGGTACAAATTTCATCTTGTGGGTCGTTGTATTTTTGGAGTTACACTCCGTGGAAAATAGGGTTTGTGGCTAGTCCTGAAACTAGTCTAAAACAGGTGCTTCGGGTAAAAACGTCATAACTTCTTCATAATAGATCCAAATTCAGTAAGACAAAATGTGTTGGTTAGAGTAAAATTTGTAGTATTTTGTGTACTATTTTCAGGTCCATACAACAAATATTCTGTGTGGGGCACGCTCTACAAATTCGCTCTCTAGAATAAGCCATAATTCAACAAGGTATGCCATTTTTGCTTCAACTCCTTTTTTGAGAGGTTCCAAGTAGTGACACCTAGAGGAATTGTATAAAACACACTAAATAACATTGTGTACTATTTTCATATATTTATTCATTATAGGTACATAGTTATTATTATTTCAAGCTAGGGTTGTTGACTAATCCAAAACTAGTCATGTGAGACTAAGGTAAAGTTTGATGAAAATGCTAGTCTCTTGTTGTTAAAGTTAAGGAAGGTTTGCAGGTATGTGATCATATACACCAACTCTATTACATAGTTACAAATCATATTTGGATGATAAAATTGATGAGGGATTTTGGTTGAGGTACAGGTTGGTGCATGGTTGATGCACTTGTTTATGGTACAAGTTGATTACAAGTTGTTTGGTATAGGTTGGTTCATGGTTGATGCACTTGTTTATGGTACATGTTGATTACATGTTGAGGTATAGGTTGATGCATGGTTGATATATAGTTCAGGTTATTGGTACATGTTTTTTGGTGCAGGTTGATTGGTACGGGTTTACAATAGTATATCTCACAGTGATAGCGTGACAGTGGTTCCATCATTCTACTTATATGTCAGGGCGGTTGGACGGGGCAAGGACAAGTGGTTGCATCCACCTTTTGGTTGTAGCTGGAGAACATAGGGGGTTGTAGCCAGATAATTGGGGAGTTGGAGCTTACCTCAGGTTGTAGCCTGAGAAACTAGGGGGTTGGAGCCTCCTTCCAGTTGCTACTAGAAAACAAAGGAAGTTGGTATTTTCAATGAATGTAATTCTTCAAGACATATAAGAAAAAACATTTTGTCATTTTCTCTTGCTTTGGGTTACCACGTAAAAACACTGGTGTATTGTGTATGTGTATGATTGCTCATTTGTTCATTGTTTATTTACTTTGCAAATATTGGATGATAATGCTACATTGATATAACACTTGCATTATATGATTAAAAATGATTAGATTGCTCTATTACTGCTTCACCCCCCCTCTCAGTGATCCAACAATTGGTATAAGAGTCGGTTCCTTCATAAATCAGTTTAACCACTTAAAGGTAGATCATGGAGAGAAACAACATGTATAAAAATGGAATACCACAGTTTGATGGACATACATATGCATTTGGGAGCATAAGGATGAAGACATATATACATGCACAGGGATTTGAAATTTGACAATCAATTGTAGATGGATACATAACACCAGCAGTTCCACCGACAAATGAAAAAAACAATGAAACTCGGTCAGAATAATTCCAAAGCCACAAATGTACTTCTGAATGGTCTTGGAGAATCAATATTCACCAAAGTTGCACATTGTAAATCCGCTAAAGAGATTCAGGAAAAAAATTGAAATATTTATGAAGGAGATTCAAAAGTCAAAGCAACAAAGCTTCAAACTTACAGAGGTCAGTTTGAACAACTAAAGATGAAGGAAGATGAGAACATTGCAACTTACTTTTTACGAGTCAATGAAAGATTAAATGCAATCTTAGGATTGGGAGAAGAAATCAAAGAATCTGTAATTGTTCAAAAGGTACTAAGATCTCTTCCTATGATATTTGAACCTAAGATATAAGCACTAGAAGAAAGAGCAGATCTAAAATCAATAAGCATGGACGAACTACATGGAATCTTCACAACATATGAAATGAGAACTGAACAGGAAAATCCAGATATAAAAGAAGCAATCTTCAAAGCATCCAAAAGGTCAAAGAAAAAGGGAAAGCAAAAAGAAAAAAGAACATAGCAGCAACAGTGCCATCTCGGAAGATGATGAAGAAGCGACCAACTTTGTCAGAAGATTGAACAAGGGAAGAAACGTCAGGTATAGAGGTAAGATTCCTTTGATTTGTTTTAATTGTGATGGTATTCGTCATTTTGCTAACAAATGTCCTCATAAGAAAAAAGAGAAATGATGAAGGTTACTCAAATAGCAAACAAACATATAAAGGCAAAATAACCACAAAGAAAGTTTTCAAGAAAAGCTTATGCACCAAAGAAGACATCTCATCATCAGATGAAGATAAAGTCAGTGACAGTGAGACATAAAGAGTTCTATTCATGGTAGTAGAAGACTCTGATAAAGAAGACTCCGAAGAAGAATATGGAGAGGCAGAAGTTGACTACTGAGAATAATTGTTTAGTGCCATATAAGTTATCAGAAGAGAAAAGAAGAAAAACAAGAAACTACAAGAATAACTAGACAAGAAAGAAGACACTCTGGAGCTAGAAAAAATGATCACAAATTTGAAGGTTCAAATTGAAGAAGATAAAAGAATTGAAGAAGCACTCAAAGAACAACTAAAAGGAAGAGACATGATCATTGAAAATTTGGAAGTAGAAATTGTCACATTAAGAAAATATCTTCAAAAGAAAAATATGCAGAACAACTCAAAAGTTTTGAATGACATTATCAACAGTAAAATACCTCATCATGACAAGTCTAGACTTGGATACAATCAAACATCATCATGATGCCTAGACTTGATACAATCAAATGCTAAAAGGACTTAAGCATCAAACAATAGAACACAAACATATCCAAAATCTGCAAAACAATCAGCGATAAGGAAGGTCTACAGCTAGGTACCATGGACACTCCTCCATCTGAGAGAAGATCTTATTTCAGTAATCAACAACCTAATGTGAACATATAGCTCAGGTGCTGTGCGAAGACCATAAGAGAATGTTCCTTCAGAAGATCTTCAATTCCCAGGTATCAAACTATCTTTTGGTTTAGGTTACATGTAATAATTTAGGACATAATGTCAGAATTGCAGAGCTAACAACATGGGGAGGATAAACAACTTTGAAAGTCATAATAATAAAAGGGTTATCCACAGTTGGTCTAGTGGAACACAAAGAAGAAGTTACAAACAGGTTTGAATCTTTGAGCAATCAATTTGAATGTTGAAGAATGTAACAACTTTGGACACATGGCCAAAGATTCGAATGACAACCCTCCAGGAGAGACACAACAAAACAACAACAGCCACAGACATGAACCTCTATAAAAGGACATGGATAAGAAAGCAAAACTACTATATAAATGAAGAATGCACACTTGCTCTACAAGCTAAGGAGAATAAACACAGTTGGTATGTTGACAATGGATGCTCAAAACACATGACAAAAGATAGAGACATGTTTCATTAGAAAGGAACTAGATGGATTAGTCTCCTCGAAATGATGATTCAACTAAATCATTGGAAAAGACACGCATTTAATTGGGAAGAAGAATACCAAGGCATAAAATGTTCTACTAGTAGAAGATATGAAACATAATATTTTAAGTGAGTCAAATGCGTGACCAAGGTCATAAAGTTACTTTCGATTCAATAAAAAGTGTGAGATAAGAAAAATAAGGTTAAGGAAAATTTATTGGCACAACAATTGCAAGAACTTCAAGAAACATATATGCATTAAGTGAAATTGGAAATGAAAAGGCTAAGGGAAAGGAAGATGAAAATTGACATAGAAGAATGGTTCACATTACTTTGGATAACTTTGTCAAAGCCAAAAAGGGAAGTAGTTAGAGAAATGCTCTAGATCATGAAACTAACCAACACTTTATGCAAGCATCATGTCAACAAGAAAAACAAACAAAGACCAAGTTTAAATCAAAAATATTCAACGACAAGATCACTAGAAATTGTGTATACCGATCTAGCTGGACCAACTACAACAAAGGGTTTAAAAGGTGAGAAATACCTCTATGTTATTAGTTGATGTGATTATAATAAGAATGACTGTAGTTTCATTTCTTCAGGAATGTCGGCTTTTGAAAACTTCAATATATATAAGGAAATGATTGAAATGAAATGATTCAAAAATCAAATGTTTGAGATATGATAAATGACGAGAGTTCACTTCAAAGGAATTTATGGACCACTGCAAGTAAGTATGAATAAAAGGAATTCACATAGGACACCTCAGCAGAATGGAGTTGTTGAAAAGAAAATAACAAGCATCAAATACAAGAAATGGCTTGACAACGTTAATGGATTCCAAATCGATAGATATTTTACCACATGCAATGCATACAACAATCACATTCAAAATAGAGTAATGCTCAGGAACAACACTGATAAAGCCCTCACGAAGCCATGGAAATGAAGACCAGTAAATGTGAAGTAATTCATAGTTTTTGGAAGAACACTGCAACAGAAGATCATGACATCGGGAAAGTTTGAATCT
This sequence comes from Picea sitchensis, assembly GCA_010110895.2. Taxonomy (NCBI): domain Eukaryota; kingdom Viridiplantae; phylum Streptophyta; class Pinopsida; order Pinales; family Pinaceae; genus Picea; species Picea sitchensis. The sequence continues at coordinate 52,977 of SNQJ01S0036657.1, forward strand.
CATGGAAAAATGAGTACTTGTTGGTTACTCATGCACAAGGAAAGCATACAAGTGTTACAACCTGAGATTGAACAAAGTTGTGGAAAGCATCAACGCATCAATTGATGAAATAGGTAGACAAGACCAAAGGAAGAAGAAATGAATCAATGGAACAACTTTACAAAGAAGAAGCATACGATTTAAGATCCGATAGAATGTTAAGAGCAAGTTCAACAAGTTCCCCCAAATACACCTAGAAAATGAGTACATAATAATCATCCTTTATATCAGATTATCAAAACAAAGATGCAAGAGTTGACTAGAAGAACCACCACCAGAAAAAACGCCATCTAGCACTCTCATCTTAATGCATTGAACCAAACTGTTTTGAAGAGCCAAGAAGGATGAATTTTGGGAATAAGGCCATGAATGAAAAATTGGATCAAATAGTGAAAAATGACACTTTGGAATTAGTTCCAAGACCAGAGGATAAGAATGTGATCGACAATAAAGTGGCATGACAGAATAAATTTAATGAAGATGGACAGGTCACAATGAACAAAGCTAGATTGGCATGAAGGGATATGCATAGGTTGAAGGAATTCAATTTTGAAGAGACATTTGCCCTAGTTGCCGTAATGGAAGAAATCCGTTTGTTTTAGCTTCATGCATGCTCCAAAAATATTAAAGTTTATCAGATGGACATAAAATCTGGCCCTTTTACTCGAATGGGGAACTTGAAGAAGAAGTCTACATTGAAAACCGGAAGGATTTCACGGTCGAGAACACCGACTATGTATGTAAATTTAAGATGGCCTTGTATGGTCTAAAGAAGCTCCTAGAGTATGGTACTCTAGACTGGGATGTTATCTACAGTAGGCAGGGTTCAGAAAAGGAAGTGCATAACACAACCTCTACATCACAGTAATTCAAGATAGTATTTATTAATTGAAGTTTATGTTGATGATATTATTTTGAAAGTACTAATGATGTGTTAAGCTAAAAATTTGTAAAAGGATATGTGAGAATGATTTTAAAATGTCATTACTTGAGAACTATCTTTTTTTCTAGGTCTCAGCATACCGGCCAAAGAAACCAAGGAATTTTATTTCTCAAACAAAAGTATATCAAAGAATGCTAAAGAGGTTTGAATGGAAGATTGAAAACCAATTATCACCCCATTCAAACCAGCTGTAAGTTGAGCAGACACCCACCCCAATCCAATCCAGCTGGACAAAAGCCAACATTTCAAGCAAATCAATTCAAAGGAATCCATATGTAATAGCGAAGATGATTTTCAGATATCTCAAAGGGCAACATAAGCGTTTCGATTACAGTATCCAAAAGGTAATGATCTATCACTTATTGCCTGGCCACATATGCAGATTTGGTAGGTTTCATTGATGATCGAATAAGTACAAGTGGAGAAACGCTCTACTTGCGGAGGTTGTATCATGGTTAAGCAAGAAAACAATCATCAATATCCTGGCCATACCGAGACATAGTATATGATAGCAACAACATGTTGTACACATGTTCTAAGGACGAAATAAACTATGACAGATATACATCGCTATATGATTGTCCATTCCAATTTATTGTAATAATAAAAGCACCATCAATATCTCAAAGAACCCTAAGATGCACTCCTAAGATGAGGAAACATCTATCAAGTATCACTTTCTATGGAACAGGTTGCAGAAATGAACATCGGAGTTGAATATGTAATAAAATAATGCTATACATTATATTTACAAACCTTTCCATGAGAATCTTTTGAGTATCTTTGCGAGAGACTCGAAGTTATTTCTACTCCAAATGAATGTGCTTTTAAATGATTATCTTATATGTCTTGATGTACACGAGGAAGCACCGGCAAGAGGGATAAGTTCAGGGTTGGGGAGATCAGACGAGTCGGCTTTAGGGGAGAAAACCTGGAATGGAAAGAGGCCTTTCCATTGATGACAAGGGGAGAGATTTATCGGGATGCGAGGATAGAGGTATGAACGTGGGATGCTGGTCACAGATGTACCACGTCTCACGGGAGCAGGAGTTATATGATTTCAGTATTGCATCAGAGTGTTGCCATCAACGCAAAAGGGGTATATTGTTGATTAAAATTTTTGGTTGTCATTGATGTCCACCCCTGAAGAAAGACCCAGAGGAATTCCCCAAGAGTAATAAAGGTTTGGGTAATGGAACAAAGCTCGGTTTTGATGGATAACGGTATGATGTTTGATATACTTTCAGGTAATACTATTCTAGATGGATAATACATGTCATGCATTTCCGGTGGTATGTTGTGGGACATCACATAACTCACGGTTTGAGATACATTCACGGTTGAAGGACCCCCATAAGGATTGGCTTAAAACCCCAAAAAGGTCAAAGAAGTCAGAGATCTTGCAAAGAGGATTTTCACTAAATAATAAAGTGAAGTGGACGAGTCAAAGAGGATTATTTAAATAATAAAGGAAGGACAAAGTCAAAGAGGATTTCATTTAAATAATAAAGTGAAGTGACAAAACCAAAGAGGATTATTTAGATAATACAAGAAATGGAGAACTTTCTAATGCAGTGTTTAGAAGGCTAACCCTAAATGAGAAAAAATGGTTGCTGGTCAAGTGGATATTGATACACTAACAAGTGGCAAATTGGCAAAGTTGGGACATAGGTGACCATAAAATAAAGGTCAGAAGATGCTTCTAAGGAAGCTAGTTTGAGAGTAAACAAGAGGCAAAACTTTCTCATTTTAATCATTAATTTGAGCATATTGAATTCACAAGTCACTGAGGTAAACCAAATGGACATACAAGCTGAATTTTAGAGGGAAGGTGAAGTAAAGAAGGCCTAAATTCAAGGAGGATAAATTCTTTGATGATGCTTTGTTGCATGTTATTTACGTGTCAACAACGTTTTCTAGAATGATTCAGACCATGAAATTGGGATGCCATTGAGAAAAACATATCCAAGTAGTTGTGGTAACAAATTTCATCTTGTGTGTTGTTGTATTTTGAGTTGTTACACTCATGGGAAAATAGGGTTTGTGGTTAGTCCCCGAATTAGTTCGCAAGTTAGTGTTTCGGGTAAAAAGATCATAACGTCTTCATAACATATCCAAATTCAGTAAGACCAAATGTGTTGGTTAGAGTACAGTTTTGTAGTGTATTCTATGTACAATTTTCATATCCATACAACAATATTACGTGCAGGGTACACCCCTACAAGTTATCTCTTTAGAATAATCTAGAATTCAACAAGGTATGCTTACATTTTTTCTAGAGCAACCTTTTCTGAGAGGTTCCAAGTAGTGACACCTGGAGAATTGCATAAAACACACCGAAGAACATTATGTACCATTTTTAGATCTTTATTCATTACAGGTGTACATAATTATTATTATTTCAAGTTAGGTTGTTGACTAATCCAAAACTAGTCATGTGAGACTAAAGTAAAGTTTGATGAACATGATAGTCTCTTGTTGTTGTGTTAAGGAAGTACTGTAGGCGCATCATATACACCAGGTCTATTACATAGCTACAACCATTTGATGATAAACGATGAGATATTTTGGTTGAGGTTGAGGTACAGTTATGCATGGTTGATGCACTTGTTTATGGTACAAGTTGAACATAGGTTGTTTATACAGGTTGGTGCATGGTTTATGTAACTTGTTTATGGTACAGATTACTATATGTTGAGGTACAGGTTGATTCACTTTTTAATGGTATAGTTTGATTATAGGTTGACATACAGGTTGATTAATAAAGTTTGAGGTACATGCTGATGCATGGTTCGTGTTATTGTATAGGTTGTTTGGTGCAGTTGATTGGTACAGGTTTACATGTAAGTATATCTCACGCTGATAGTGTGGTAGTGGTTCCATCACTCTACTTCTATAATGTCAGGGTAGTTGAAAGGGGAAAGGACAAGTGGTTCCATCATATCTTCCTGTAACCCATCCAAGTACCGTGTGCAAACTTCATCAACTGAGGGTATGAAAACATCCTCATATTGATCCATGATTATGGGAGGCTTTAAAAGTTTCAATTTTTCTACATTCACAACTAAAAATATCTTCATATATGGTGGAAGATATAAACGAAAAGCATTAGTGCCACTTTTCTCCAAAGGCCAGTGAAGGGTCCATATCGGATAAGCTTGAGTTTCTCGCCTTCACCCTTCAATATCTCCCTATTGATGTGAAGCCATACCCGGCCTCCAACTTGAAACCCGCGATACACCTCTCGGTGTTTGTCAGTCATGCTGAGGTTTATACTGTGCTTGACTCTTCTCCAACTGTTCCCCGACTGCTTAGTGTACCTGTTGGATCCTATGAACGAACTTGTGGCTCAAGAATGCTCGTTCTTCATTCACATCGCTATCTCTCCCATACATCAAGTCCAAAGGGAACCTTTGGTAGTGGTACCCAAACATGTCTCAAAAGGTGAAATCTGAGGGGATGAATGTAAAGCCTGATTATAAGCATGCTTTACATAGGGTATCTGTTCATCCCATAACTTAGATGGTTGCCGCAGAGCTCCTCGAAGCAAAAGTACCACTGCTTTGTTTAACACCTACAACCGCATCGCCTGTGGATGAAAACAATTCTCCTTCCTTCAATTTGGTGTCCATCATTCTCCACAAGCTAGTCCAAAATCCCCAATGAATCAAGGCATCTCGATTTGAGATAATAAATATGGGTAACCCAAAGTGAAACCCAACATACTGAAATAAGATATTAACAATCTGCTTAGCAGTGATCTGCTTTTTACAAGGAATCAAGATACACATATTGTTTAACCTATCAACTACAACACAAATAATAATGTCCCCTTGGTCATTGTAACCCTCTACAAAAATCCATGGAAATGATTTCCATGGATGGGATGGAACAAAAAGGGTGAGTATGGCCCCAGTTTTCTATTAGTGGATTACAAGTAGAACACATCACACACCCATTTACATATTTAGTTACAATTTTCTTCATTTGAGGCCAAAAGTAACAAAACCTCTGCTAATGAGCCATAGTTTTTCCCACCAAAAAATGTCCAGACACAAGAGAAGTGTGCGCTTCCTCATATCACATGGACTCATCCACTTGTAGGAATACATAACTTCCCAATATGATAGATTAATTTTCCCTGCAAAAAATAGTTCTCTACATGCACCATGGGTTAGCTTCTCAAAAACTTCTTTAAAATTCTACCTGATGGCATATTTCTCACATAGCTATCATGAGATAAAGAAGTATTCTTAAAAAATAATAGAAGCAACAATAGGAGGTCTAGGAAATCATATCAACTACCTTTTATTTGTACCTCCTCTCTTTTGTAATTTGATTACCAAATGAATTTTGTTGTAGAAAACCCATCCATCCAGTGCTCTAGGATTGTTGGGTGCTTTGGTCTCAGGTTTGAAGATACCTGTAAGGGATGATGATCTGTATGGTATAATTGTTTCCCTTCCCAACAAGTAGTGCTTCCATTTATTTACACTCTTGAACCAATGCATACAATTATTTATCACATGTAGGATAGTTAACCACAACTGGTTAAAAGTTTCGTAGTGGTAACATATATTTCACTATATTGCATAAATACTGCACCCATGGCGTAATCCACTGAATCTTTGTCTCTGATATCGAATCCACTATTAAAGATCTGACAGTTCTAATATTGGTGTGGAAAATTGATCTTCCTTCAAAATGTTGAAAGCTTTTGTTGCTTTCCTTCCCACCAAAAAGTGTTCTTCACACCAAGCTAAGGCATGCAAGGGATTTGCTATAAAGGAGAAGTTGGGAACGAATTCCTCCAATATTGGACTGCACCTAAGAAGTTCTTGGATATTGTTTACACTTTGGCTTAGGCTACAATTGGACAATTACATCAATTTTGGAAGGGATCAATCTCAATTGTCCTCCTCCCATGATATGAACGTAAGTATACAAGTGCAGTCTTTCCAAATTCATTAGACATTTTCACATACAACTTTTCCTTTGCAAAGTATCCAATACTTTGTTTTACATGCATTACATGTTTGTCCCAAGTCCCACTAAAAACAAGAATGTCGTATAAATACACAATCACAAAGTCATCTAGAAATGTCTCGAATACATCATTCATCACACGCACAAAAGTTGTCGGAGCATTACAAAGCCCAACGACATAACTAACCACTCAAGAAATCCTTGTTTGGTTTTAAAGGTAGTCTTCCATGCATCTGCTCACACCTCTCATTTGATGATATCCATCACAGTCCAACGTAGTGGAATAAAACAAAATTCTTTTAATCGATCAAGTAAATCATCTATGTGAGGAAGAGGGTATCGATTTTTCACCGTGATCTTATTTAAATCCTGGTAATCAATAATACATTCACCAGGTGCCATCTTTCTTTGGCAATTCATCACGGTCGGAGGAACCACAAGGGAGATGAATTGGGCCTAATGAATCCTTGATCCAATAAGCCATGTAAATTCCTTCTTATTGATCTCTGCCATCTCCACAACTGGACATCCTATACATGCCCACATTAGAAGAGGATAATCCTGTTGAAGATGTATCTCATGTTGATTTCCTTAGGAGGTGATCCATCCGGTTCCTAAAAAATATCATCATACTCAGAAACAATATCACTAATTCCTTTTATTAGATGGATCACATCCTTGGAAAGCGTTGGATGTCCCAAAATCTTTCTCTTGACGACCATGAGTACATATCTCTTGTAAGTGTTTATGAATCTCTTCATTTTCCTACACTAACAGTGTTGTATTTACCCTCATGCTGTGAGCTCTAACAATATATTCCACTCCCCCTTTAGTAAGGTGGTATTTGTTCTCATGACGAAAGAAGACTGCTTTTCTATCATAAATATAAGGACTCCCCAACACTATGCCACATATATCAAGTGGTACAACATCCAAATCCACTTCATCAATCAAATTTGAAGAAATAGCAAATCTAACCCTACATTGTTTGGTGACATTAAGTTTTTCTTTATCACATACCCAACCAAGAGAGTAAGGATTTGGATGTGGTTTCGTTACAAAACCCATCTTCTTGACAAGTGCTTCAGATATTAAGTTTACTTGGAAAACAAGATCAAATAATGTATCTATCTTAGTATGTTTAGATACAACTTGTATATGAAATAACTCATTCCTCTTTCGTTCATCAATATGAGATTCATCACTGGAACTTGAACTAGCATGAAGAGAATATTTACCTTCTACTCTAGCCATTGTGATCTTTCCTTCATCTCCTGATTCATAACCAAGATCTTGTTGCACTGTAGCAACAGTCTTTGTCTTCCCCTTTCCACCGAATTGTTTCGGTTTCTTTTCTGGATGTAGTTTCCAACAATGTTCTTCATCGTGACCGCTCCTCTTGCAATGAGTGCAATATGGTTTTCCTCCTTATCTCATCATTGTAGCGGTCTTCTTGTCCTTCCTTTTAAACTTCTTGAAAGTATTTTGTGGGAAATTGGAAGGTTTCTTCGTGGGATCTTCTTGAACATGTTTCCCCCTATTCTCATGGTGAGTGGCTTGCACACAAACTTCGTCAAGACTAGTGGGGTTAAACACAAGAAAAGTATGACAAATATAATTGTGAAGTGCACCAATATACTTCATTAAAGTTTCATAAGAATCCAAAGGAATGTTCAATGCTAGAGATTTCTTCCTAAATTCTTCCATGAAACTTTGTACTGTCTGACCTTTACTCTGTCTCAAAGTTTTCCATTCCATCATTGCTTTATGTAAATACCCTAATGGATAGAACTGATTCCTTATCTCTACTTTAAATTTCAACCATGAGGAAAGAAGATTACCACACTTACTTCTGTCCTGTAGCTTGCTCTCCCACCATATGAGAGTGGTGCCTTCTAACCAAAGAGAAGCCAATTGCACTTTAACTTCCTCTTCGTCAATATGCTGAACACGAAAATATAATTCAACCCGTCGGATCCAATTGTCTAACTTTTTCAGGATTAGCATCTTCATTAAACATAGGTAAATAAAACTTTACATCAAGCTTTAATAATGGTTTCTTAAAATATGCTTTATGGTTAGAATGCTAAGAGTGATGAGAATGCTTAGAGGAAGAAGAAATAGAACTTGAAGGCGAAGATGGAGGCTCAGGAGGATCTCCTCCAGCACCTTGATTTACTGAAGCATCATCATCTACATGTGCTTCCTTTTTCTTCCCTTTCTTCTTCATCCTCTTCTCGTAATCTCCACACATTCGTTCAACCATTTCTGACATGCGATAAAAGACCATGTGAAATTTTTTCTCCTGTTCATCACGCTTGTCCTCTTTTGCGATATTTTTCCTTTGGGATGCATGACCAACTTTGGGATTGAAATTCGTAAGAGTTCCTTCACCCTACTTATGCTTGGCCCTAGTAAGCATTCATGCTCAACAATTCAAGTCAAAGACAACTACTCTGATACCAACATTATCGAGGATCTTTTCGTCAGGTGACTTATTAAAGAATTGCATAAAATGAGCATAAACTAAAGTACACCATAAAGAAGGAAAAGCTCAAAAGGAAAGACACATAATCATGCAATATGAACACAAAGAACTAGATAATGGAGTTTGTCCCTAGTGGACTACGTCTCCGGGTCCTGCTCTCAAATGGTTAGGTATTTTTATTAACTCCACAAAAGAATTGGGAAAAATACATAAGTATACCTCAATATGGAGTTAAGCTATAGAATATTTGCTCATATCAGAAAAATAACACCACCACTGCATTCGTGGAATCATTTTACCTAAAATTGACTATCTCAATGCCTTGATCCGAGTCAAACACCTTTTGACCCAAGAGGCAGCCTTGCCTCGATTTGCGTGCCACTGCTCCTGCAATAAATGACTGAGAAATATCGAAATACATGAAAAATATTGAAAACTGCACCCAAATCCGTACTGTACAGATGTTCCCTAGTCTCACATGCCTCTTTTGTGCTCTCCTGAATGCACTGGTGAACACCCCCTTTTATACTAAAACTAGGCAGTTGTGCAATAAGTGTGATGGTTGGCGGAGTGGTTAGGGAGGCTAAGTTTAGAGCGCAGTTAGACGTAGTGGTTAGGGAGGATAAGTTTAGAGCATGGTTAGGTGGAGGTCTCGGGATCGAATACCATGTACTCTCCTTTTAGTATGTGGTTGTAAACATATGCGTTACGTGCACTAAACTGGTGGACAATTTGACATATGCTATATATGGCTGAAAGTTTTAAAACTGGCGGAAATGCTAAAATGATGGACGGTTGGAATAAGCCCCTAGGATGGTGGAAGACTGGGGTCATATGGGTTAAACTTAGAACCAGGGGCTGGGCCGAAGGCCGAGCCCCTTACCTTTGGCGCATACATAAAACCTTAGACTTAAATAATATGTGAACCATATTACTAACAAGAGACATATGCATGGTGTATTGGTAGTGCAGAGGTGTGGGACCTTTGGGATAATGGAGTGGTCATGGAGAAGTCAGGGCACATGTGCCAAGAGACTTATTTATTAAGGAACATTACCATAGGAGAAGAGTAGGGAATCATACTAGGATGGATAACACATGCTGTGAGAAATTCTTGAACAATTTTCTCAATTTCATTTTTTTGGGAAAATGGATGACGATAAGGATGAACATTGGGAGGAATGGTGTCAAGGACAAGGGGAATGGAATGATTATGAAAACCACAGGAAGGATGATTTCTTTGGGGAGTGGAAAAAACAACTTGATGTTTGGAGAGGATGGATTGGAGGTCCTATGGAACAGAGGGTGTCTCAGTGGTATGAATGGCATGGAGTTGTGCAATAATGCCATAATGACCTTTTTTTAGGAGCTTTTCCATGCGATGGTAACTAATGATCTTTGGGGAATCAGATGTGATGCCTTGGAACTTATGTTTTTAGCCCTCTTGGTTGAATTGCATGGTTAATTCCTTAAAATCTATGAGAATGGGACTCAGAGTCCTTAGCCATTCTGCACCCAACACAATGTCACAACCGCCCATGTCCATAGAAAACATATGAGATTTCATGTGGTACTCACCAATTTGGAGATACACATTTTCACAATGCCCCCCACATTTCATGGACCCACCATTGGAAAGCATGATTTGAAAATTATTGATGGCATAGATATAACAATTAGTTTCTTGGGCAATGCGGTGATGAATACAATTATGGGTGCTTCCACTGTCAACAAGGATGATGAACTTCCTATGCTTAATGTAATGAATTAGCTTGATGGTTTGGGGAGAAGAGAACCCAGTGAGAGCATTCAGGGAAATGACCAGTTCAAATTTGGGAGGGTCAGAGGGTGGGGTCATGTCAATGGGTTCATGTGACTCGACCACAGGGGGGCCTCGACATCATCTTCTGAAACATCCTCAGAGATGGACATAAAAATATTTTGTTCCTTACATTGTGACCAAGAAAATATTCGTCATCACAATTATAACAAAGGCCTTTGAGTTGGTGTTCATCCATTTCTTCCCTGGTCAATTTTTGGATCTTTAGTGGAGTGGAAGGAGAAGTGGGAGTGATTAGTTTAGGGTGAAGAATAAAGGAGGGTTTTCAGGTTTGAGAAGAGACAACCTCTTGTGCTTCCTTATCTCTTTTAGTAGCTTCCACCCAACTCTGAGGCTGAGCCATGAGGACATGGGAAAAAATTTCATCCTTGAGGCCATTGATAAAACATTCTCCGGAAAAAGCATCAGACATGCCCTCTGTACGGAAATCCAGTAGCTCAAAAGATGCTATAAAGTCTTCCACTGTGCTATATTGTTTCAAATTTGTCAAACGACCTAAATGGTTGGTGTCAGTGTTGTTGATGGGGCCTAAATCCCCCTTTTCAACAGCAGGAACCAAACCCACCACCGAGGCCCAATTAGACTCTGCAACGTTTGGAGTGGAATGGTTCTCCAGATCTTACAATCTGGCCAAATTATCGATGAGATTTTGTGTTTTTCTGGTGAATGCTCTTCCTTTGGTCAGAACAATTTTTCTGTATTTTATCTTAGGTGGGGCAGGTACAAGAGATGCAAGCCAGTATAAACCAACTTGATGAAGATAGGACAAGAGTTTTAACTATTGGGAAGGGGTCGAGCTTGGGATAACCCACTACTTGAACATGCAGACAACGATCATATGCCAAAGGGGTTTAGTAATAATACCTTAATTGAAAGAGCATCCAATTGATGTATGAGACAACTACTTAGCAGAAAGAAGATGTATATATGATCAAGACCAGGGTAAGAAAAAATAATTCGTCTACCGAGACATTCATCACATAACTGAAGTAAACTACTTAGCATAGAGAAAGAAACACAACTGTAATCAATGTTACGGTAAGCAAAATAATTCATCTACCAAAACATTCATCACATAGAAGCACAATGATTTACTTTCATCATTTAAAGTAAGGAACATTAAAAAATTGCACTAGATAACTTGACAACAGAATTAATTGCTCTTACTCATTTACTGCAACATTCATGGAACAAGAAAGGAAATAATTCTTCTCCAACTCCAATCACATACATCTGATGGAAAAATATTGTCTCTGGTCCGAAAGGACTTCTTATTCGTAGCAGTTTCAAAATAATTATCAACAACCAAAATAAAAGAGTTCTTACAACATGCATCGACCTTTTGACCATCGGTCGATGTTCCTATTTATAATATAAAGTCTTAATAGTAATTAACGGTAAAACACAATTTGAGTTAATCAACAATCGCCACGTGGTGTCATCATCTAACAGTCTTTCAACAGTCCATCTGAGTTGTTTCTTGAAAAGGGTGGACTCTTTCATAATCAGACCATCTGATAAAAAGTTCTTCACAGGTGTTGGCCCATGGAAGCCCGTGCTGTTCCATTGGAGCTGCATAGATTCCCCTAATATTTGCTGCGTGCGCCCGATATTTTGCGAGGCTGAAGTTCAACTTCTGAAGTATGGCTCTGGCTTTGATTAGATGTCCTGCGAACTGTGGCATTTTCCCAGGCTTTGCATCGATGATCTTTGCACATTCTTCGACCCATGATGCATCCTGTTCGGCGCACAGATTGATTATTTCATTTAGGTTGATAAACATATCGGGGGTACCATACTCAGGGAGTCTGGTGTCTTTCATTACTTTATTGATTTTATCCCAGTGATTTTGACATTTGGCCCACTGTTCTTGGATTTCTTCGTGTGGGATTCGAGACATTTTGGCCCAGTATTCGACCGATCGTTTCATGCGATTGAGATTGATTGTACTTACTATCCGAATGCCATGGTATTCCTTTTTCTTGGCCTTTCTGGATTTCCTCAATAAACTCAAGCCTCTCCACTGCCTGCTGTGCCTTCTCATACCATCGCTCCATTTCCTTACATGTTGCGAGTGCCATAAGAGTGTCTTCCTGGAATTCAGCTATATTCGAGATTAACAACTATCTTTCCTTCTTGAACTCGTAAACTTTACCGAACTCATCTTTTAAATACACAACTGTCTGTGTAGCACCCTTATAGTAATCGACAAGATGGCGCAAGTGTTCGAGCTCCTTTTGGGCGTCGACAAGTTCCTTTTCATCTCTCATGGCTCTGTCCTAGGAGGCCTTTGAGAGGGATTTTCCCACACCAATTAGCTCATACGTACGGGCGTCGAATGTATCGATTAACTTCTCCTCAATGACGACTATGATGGACTGATCTAGGGTGATTCTTCTCTTCTTTGCAGTCCTCTGAACGATAGCCTTTCTTTTTTGATCATTGGAGATCGCATAGATGTTTGCGACCTCATCTACCGGGTATGGTATTTGCTGATCACCCCATGTGAGATTGTTTCCCAAGCTTCCTGCAGTGTAAATTTGTTCGAGAGTGGGCTCTCGAACTTCTTCGTTCTTTCTTGTATATCCCACTTCCACTCGTTTCTCACCAGGGATCTGAGTGTTGGGCATGATAGAGGTGTCGTATATGGACTTGTCACTTACTTTCTCATCGATGGTGGAACTGCCAATGTCCTTTTGCGGAGGCTTGTCACTTGGGCC
>SNQJ01S0036657.1:66002-91320 GCA_010110895.2 Picea sitchensis
CTCTGCTAAGATTCAATTTCTGTGCCACTCAATGTTATTCTGCAACCTTGGAATGCATGCCAATACTCCCAGAAATTGCAGTTGTTGTCTCTTTTCTTCAGCTCGACCTCTCTCTTGCTCTCTCTTGTTCTCTCAACAAGAATTCTTGAGCTCCTCTTGTTATCTCAACAAGAATGCTTCAACTTCCTCTTGCTCTTGGCATCTCACCAAAAAGCCTCTTGGCCTCTCACCAAGATTTCTTCAATATCCAAGAATGGGTGCGCCCATTTGCCTTAATCAACCTCATGAGGGAAGGTGAGGAGTTTTCTAATCTAACAACTGGGATTAGATTAGATGGGTGGCTGAGATTTGGTGTCTCTTCACTCACCCTCACTTTAATCATAAAGTTATCTTTTAATTTGCATCTCACAAATTAATTTGACTAAGACCCATATTTAGCAATTTCTCCCCCTTAGGCGCCTAGGGAAGAGAAACACTTGCCTTGGTACTTTATTTTAATTTAAAATTTAACCATATTTGTGGCTAGTGCAAATCATTTATATCTCAAATTTATATTGATCCTATGATGAATATGTCATCTTGGATCATTAATGCAATTTAAGGAAATAAATCTTATCATCATTCATCATATTAACACAATGGACAAGCTCCACTAGCTAGCATGCAAACATCACCAATGAATCCACCACAATTGTGAGTTTCAAGTACCTTCGTCACACTTGTTTCTAAATGACCTTTAAGGTAAGAACATCATCATTTTCATTTTATTCTCATAATTCAAGGAGGACTAGTAGATATTCTAGCTTCATCCATTGTGTTTCCAATTGTTGAGGCCTCAATGACCCCCCAAGTTCACCGGCTTAAGGCCCCTCCTAAAAATTTTCAAATCAAACTTGTCAACTGTTTCATTCATTGACCTTGTTATCTTGTTTGTTTTTAATCATTGAGCATTTTCTATTTGAGTTTGTGATTCTTGTTCTATTGCATTTTGCTTTGGTGCAACTCATATTGTAATCATGATTGATTATGGTGGTAGTCTTGTCGAGTTTGTTGGTGTCACAAGTGGTTCTTTTTGCATGTGTTTTTTCACTTCTTGGTTCTTTGACTAAACCTGACCCTTGAAAGTGCCATATAGTGTCACCTAGGTTGATTGTAGCATACACAAGGAATATGCTAGCTCTAAATTGTTTTCCAGATGTAACTGACACTTTTTCCAAGTGCTCTAGATGTCAGTTGACCATTTTCATATGATAAAATATCTTAACTATTGATGGATAACCCAAGTTTCAATTAGCATATTGAAAGCCTATGTATCCTAGATGTCAAAATAGTTGATATAACTAAATTTAGGTAAAGGAGTGGAAAGAACGAGGCCTGAGATTCTATTAAAAAATGCTTTTGTGCATAATTGTGAGTATTGGTCCAAGTGAATTTTTACTTATAGAATAGGCTTATTATATTTTTTGTGGGATTACACACCCAACACAACAAATGGAATCTGAATTTGAGGTCAAGAAGTATAAGAATTTATATTGAGGATTTCCTGTCAACCCAACCTTGTTGCTTATGAAAGCCGCTGGAAAGATATCGAATGGGGTTGTGTGACCACTCATCATAAATCCTCACCTATTATTTCCCCACCACAAAATATGACATCTCAAATAGATAATGCGTGAGCAAACTGCAAGTTTTCCAAGCCGAAAATAGTTAGGATACCCTGTCTACTTTTCCAAATGTTGATGCCTTTGCATGTATTGAAAGGGAGTTGGAATTGCCCCTTAAGTCAATTTGTTTGGATATTTCAACATCCCCTATTGTAGCAACAAGTTTAGGCCAAGTTTATAAATATTTATGAAGATACTTTTGACAAATGGTTGTTGTTAAAACGTAGAGGCGTAAGATTAAAGAACCCCTTGGGTTAGATTTATACTTGGTGCGTGGCTTGGTTGAACTAGACTTTGTCAAGTGAGGAAGACATTCATCAATGTCAAGAGGAGGCTATAGTAGAATGAAGATAACTGATTATGGAAATCACTTTTGTAATGTATGTTGGATAAGATACATTCATACTTAGATAAACAATGGTCCCAGATGCTTTACTTTATGATGCCCAGACCCATCATGTAGTGTTTTTGTAGGTGAAGATATGGTCCTTTATCTATTTTTTGTTTGATCCAGGTGGATATCAGTGGCCACCCACGTTTTCCAACTGGCTCAAAACAATTTTCTGGCAATTTTGGTAATTTACTATTTCTTGTAGTTTTTAACTTCCGGGGCCATTTTGAGGGCCTAAATGAAGGTTTTTTTTGGATATATACTCTCAATGATAGTAAAAGGCTCTAATTTATCCCCCTAAATTAATCTCCTCGACAATACCTTTCCAACGAGCTATCATGCGCCCCAAACGAAGATCGTATGCCAAAGTTACGCCCCTGGGAAGTTGATACACCAAACTACCCAAAACGGGGTCCACAAAACTGTTGGCTTTTCATCTTTTGGGGTTACGGTTTTGGATTTTTTTTATGATAAAAAGGCCTTTGGAGCCTCATTGTAGAATCATCTTCTTGCGAATGCGGGTAGCAGACACATCTCTTCTTAGAGATAAGTTGCCACCATTCTAGCGAGTCTTTCACTCTGTATTTTTACAGTCTTTGTACATTTTCGCTCATTAATAGAAAAATGTGTATTACTGTATCTCTGTATTTATGGTTGCATCTCTGATACATTTCTATTTTGTTATTGGATATCCAGAATATCTCCATACACTGTTTTATTATATCTTTGCTCTCATTTCGTGATGAAAATAATCCAGTTCAGTGGTATTAGAGTAGGTTGCTCTTGATCATTTTTTTTTAGTGCATGTCCTCGACGAGGTCTGAGTATAGAAAGTTGGGTCTCAAGATTGTCTCTCTTGAATAAAATCGCTCTCGCACACCCGAGAAACCCTCCATGGCGGAAGAAAAGAAAAATGATGGAGCAAATGATTGTATCAATCTGTTGCTTGAGCAAGCTCTCACGCGACAAAGGGACGAAATTATGGAGATTTTTTCCCACATCTTTCAACGCCCGCCAATAGAAACATGCAAATCTTCATCAAACAACCACTTTGGAAGCACCTCTCCTTTCAAGGTACAGGTTAATTTTGATATTCCCGTATTTGAAGGACAGATAGATGCGAATGCCCTAGACAAATGGTTAAATCTGTTAGAAGGTTATTTCTTTGTTCATATTTTTTCCGACAGAGAAAAGATCACCTTCACACTCCTTAAATCTCTCCCCCATGTCAAACTTTGGTGGGAAACTTACTAGGAGAAAATTTCTACAGAGGAGTCTGGAATATATGGGGCTGAGCCCACTTGGGATTCTTTTGTGGATGCGATAATGGAACAATATTACCCTATTGGCAACTATGAGGACCAATACATGAGATGGAATACACTACGACAAGAGAGGGGCCAAGAAGTTCCGGAGTTCACCAATAACTTCCATACCTTGCACACCAAGCTGGGATCAAATACTCCGAATGACATTTGGTTCTGAAATACTGTGGGGATCTACACACATACATCCAAACTGAAATGAACTTTCTAGACATCTCATTACTCGGTGCTGCTTATCGATATGCTGTTAAAATCGAGAAAAAATTTAAGCACCAGAACAAACAAGAGTTTGGGTCTGCAAATTTGCAACAACAAAAGTATGATAAAGAAGGCCCTAACAAACAGTCTCCCGAAAACCAATCCAAGCCACAAGAAAAGAAGTGTCATGGGAAGACAAAGAAGGACATCGAAAAATGGTGCGTTTTCCACAAAATCCCCTGGCACAACACCGAGGAATGTCGCTCAAAATAGTCATTGGTGGCCGATATCAAAGACAAGGAGCTGAACCCTGATTTAGATTCTGATTCTAAAAATACTGGTAAAAGACAGATCATCGACGCAGATCCCACTGCTATTGTCGCGATCGCAAAAATTCAACCAGAAGAACCAACAGATACTAAAGAGGGGGAACGCCTTTTTCATTCACAGATGTGGGTGAAGGGGACCCCACTGCATTTTATTGTTGATAGTGGAAGACAAAAGAACCTCATCTCAGTAGAGATCGTCAAACAATTGGGATTGTTGACAACACCACACCCGCAACCATACAACATCGGGTGGCTTCGCCAGGGATGAGATCTCTGTGTCAGCCAACAATGTCGATTGTCATATGACATCCAACCCTTCATGGATGATGTATTATGTGATGTTTCCCCACTGGATGTCTATGATGTTCTCTTGGGCCAACCATATATGTGGAAGCACCATGTTGTTTATGAGTCTCGACGTCGAAGTGTCATTGTTTCTCTGGGGGGTCATATCTATAGAATACCAGAGGTTGTTCTGACTACTGTTCCACCTAAACAGTGCCGCAAGGTAGTATCTCATACTACAAAATTCAGCTTCTTCATAATTTGTTCAAAAGGTGAACAAAAAAATACTACAACCATTACAGCCTCGACCCAAGCACCTTCTATCCAACAGAAGCAGGTCGACAAGATTGCAACAAAGTGTAAGGATTCCTTCTGCACATAGGCATCTCATGTAGCCAGACTGGTTAAAAAGGCCCAACCCTTCCAACCACATGTTCATGACAACCTTTAACAAGCTAAGCAACACAACTTCTCCAACAAGGAAAACAACTCATCAAGATGCAGATTAACCAAATGCTTTTCCCTCTCCCTCGGGCACTTAACGCAATGGAGACCATTTCTTCCTAAGGAGGGAGGATAATCCAGGTGGATATCGGTGGCCACCCACCATTTCCAACTGGCTCAAAACAATTTTCCGACAATTTTGCTAATTTACTATTTCTAGCAGTTTTTAACTTCCTGGGCCATTTTGAGGGCCTAAATGAAGGTTTTTTGGGATCGATATTCTCAGTGATAGCCAAAGGCTCTGATTGATCCCCTTAAATGAATCTCCTCGATGATACCTTTCCAACGAGCTATCGTTCTCCTCCCCAAATGGAGATCGTATGCCAAAGTTATGCCCCCGGGAAGTTGATACACCAAACTACCCAAAACGAGGTCCACAAAATTGTTGGCTTTTCATCTTCCGGGGTTAGGGTTTTGGATTTTATTTATGGTAAAAATTTATTTGGAGCCTCATTGTAAAATAATCTTCTTATGAATGCGAGTAGCGGACAAATCTCTTCTTAGAGATAAGCTTCCACCATTCTAGCGAGTCTTTCACTCTGTATTTTTACAGTCTTTGTACATTTTTGCTTATTAATAGAAAATTGTGTATTACTGTATCTCTGTATTTATGTTTGCATCTCTGATACATTTCTTTTATATTATTGGATATCCGGGTTATCTCTGTACACTGTTTTATTATATCTTTGCTCTCATTTTGTGCCGAAAATAATTCGGATCATTGTTGAAGATAGAGCAAAGTATACATGGCATCTTTGGAGATCGGATGTTGAATACAAAGGTGCATTAACCAAGGTTTCAAATGGTGCATCACACCAAATGTTTGTTTCATGCGATACACAAATGAAAAACGTTTTTTTTAAATGGGCACATTAAGACACGTTTTAAAAGGGCACATAAAGACATGTTTCCAAACATATCACACTCGAAAAATTTATTTAGTGTGATACACATAAGATGGGCTTCCAAAAGCATGTTGCACCCAAAGTTTTGTCTCATGTGATACATAAAATACAAGTTTAAAAGTATGTTGCACTAAAGTATGTGAAATCAAGAAAAGAAACACCAAGAAATCTCCCGAAATGATTATTTCCCACAACATATGAAGACGTGGGGTGGCCAAAAGATGAGCTGGAAAGAAATTTGAGATTTCCCATGATGTGGAGAGTCTACATGGAGTGTTGGCATGCAACAAAAGAGTGCGAGGTAGTTGGATCAGGCAAGCAAGTGGACAAGAGTAGAAATATATAATGCTCCCCAACAAGGACATATATAAAAATGAGCTCTAAGCTCAGAACAAGAGTTATCTAGTTAGTGTGTGAAACAACCGATTGGTTATCAATATCGAGCTCACTCTGAGACTTTTTTAGTCCTATGATGTTTGGAATATATTCTTGTGTCTTTGTTCTATCTGAATCCTAAGGAAAGCGCCTGGTGAATTTTGTTGTATTCTCATTGTTTTACATAGTAATGATATGAATTTCTATGGCTTTCCTAAGAAACTATTCAGTGCATTGTATATATCTGTGTGATGGAATGCTCCCAATAATAAAGATATGGAAGTTTTGATCTATTTTGTGTTTATTGTGAATGCACTAAATATGTGTGTGTATTTTTCTAATTCTTAGTCCTAAAAATAGTTTGTTAGACATGAGTTCCATGGATGCCAATAGCAATAGTGTTTCATATGTTTAATCCTCCATCCCCGACACAAGACCTTATCATATTTTTGATCCTCTCTACATCTCAGGTGAGACCTTCCTCAGCCTTGGCCAAGGATTGATATGTTGGTGCTTAGGAATTTTTTTGGACATGCTCTGGATGAACCCTGGGTCTAAAACTCCCCAATGTTAAGAAGGTTAGCACATGCACAAGCGTGGAGAGAAAACAACGACACAACAACCAACAAATGGTTCTGTTATCGAGACCTGAAGTCTTGTTGAGATCGATGGAGGAAAATAAAAATGATTTGGAATCCTTCTAAGGAAAATATTCAAGACTGGATAGACGTGAAAGAAGACGAGTTTTCCCTACGAGAGATGCAAGGATTGTGGGTGAACTTTAAGGAATAGAAAGGACGATATCTTTACTCAAACATTCACGAGCTATTCTTTGTAGAATTTGCATGTTTGTTGCATGAATGGTTAAAGAGACAAGCTGAAGTCAATTCGGTCACGTTACCTGTGGAGCTGATAGTTTGGGATCAAGCCAAGCTTGATAGTTTGAAGGTGCTAGATAGTAAGTGGATGTGGATTTTAATTTTTGTTTCACTCGATTGAGGGAAGGAAACATTATTGAATTCACTATAGAATATAGTGATTCTTTTAGTGAGGCTAAAAGAAAGTTTGAATAAGGTCCAAGAAAGAGGATTCTAGAAGAAATTCCACTTTGGATCAAGATGTTGTGCGTGGAAAGAAGAATGATGCGTATGGATCCTGACAAAATGGTCGAGTAAACCCCCTAGCACTGGGTGGGGGGATTTGGAAAATGCCAGGGAAAAAGATCCAAGAGATGGATCTAGTGAGGAGGATCCAAGAAGTTGTTGAGATGAGGTGAGGACTAGAATGGACCCAGAAGATAAGAGGAGAAAAAGAGTTGAGAGATACGTAAGAAGAGCTGAGTTGAGGGAGATAGTTGAGAAACAGAGTAGAGAAGAGTTAGAGAATGTTGCACAGTGAGGTGTCAGCCCTATAATTAAGAGGAAACTCACACCAAACAATGGTGTGGGAGAGGATGTTGTGCCAGAGTAGAGCACAAGCAAGGACAATCCTATGAAGAGGCTTTCCATTGAAGATACCAGTAGTGACAGTATTGGTAGTGAGGGCCTAGGTGATAAAGCCCGTACCCTTTGGCTATTGCAGTATGCCACAAAATTAAGAGAGAAGATATCACACATGTGTGGTGCATGAGTGCAAATTTGTGGTTTCCACATAGGCTTGGAGGAGGAAGCGCCACATGGTTACGCACTGACAAAAAGATAAGTTGTCACGTACTACCATGAGGCGCAAAATCAGAAGAGAATTTGGCTCTCATCATAGTGTAAATGCGATGAGAAGGAGAGAGGATGGTTCACAGAGAAGTTGTGTTCCAATTGGAGAGAACGATTCTATGCAAGGTGGTAGAGCACAAATAGGACCGATAGATGGCACATGTAGTGGAAGTGCACAGATCGGCCTAGATGTAAGAGCACACGTTTGTGGTGCGCAATCAGTTCAGGAAGAGGGCATAGATTGATGGTGCACTAGAAGAGAAGGAATATGGAGGCTCCCTTGGTGGTGGGGAAAATGAGTTGATAGTATTGGATGATCTTGCATGAATGGAAGTAGATATCTCTTTAGGTCACCTCACGAGAATTTTAAGAAGAAAATGGTATTACCCTACCTTTGTACCACCCCCCTTGTGCATTTTTCATCAAGAAAAAAACAAAACAATTAGTGAAGAGATTGGAGTTGAGGAAATAGAAGAAGAAGAAAGAAGTGACGAAATAAGTGAAGAAGAAGGTTAAGTCAACAATACTTTACCCCAAACAATAGTATTGTGGAAAGATACAACCCATAACATCTAGAAAGGAGGAACTGGTTCTAGTTCGAAGATGGAAAATCAAGATAGTAGACTGAGGTTTCCCGTGTTCCATGGAATAGGTATGGACGATGCAGAGAAACACTAGTTCACCTGTGACTAAATATGGCATGTAAAAAGAGTTATAGATGACGTAGACAAGATCACACAACTCACGACTACGTTAAGGGATAGGGCCCTGATGTGGTACATGAAACATAAGGCTACTGCACCAACGGGACATGTGAGGTCCCTGGCTGAGATCAAGCTGGACCTGCTTCAGGATTTTCAAAAGCTGAATTTAGAGTCCCAGTGCATTACGAAAATCAAGGAAATCAAGTGGAAAGAAGGAGAAACCATTTGGGATTATGACCAATGGTTAAAAATAAACCTTTCTCCTTCTGAAGGGTCCAATGGTGCAATGACTCTATATTCGCCTGATTCAAAATTCATTTTTCTTGTCTTCATGTTGATTATAGCCTGGTTATCGAATTCCCAATCCAATCCAAGTAAGTATGGGTAAGGTGTTGTGCCATCCACTATCTATATTACTTCAAAATCTACCATAGTGTGCACTCCATCCAAATCTACTGTCACACCATTAAGTCTTCCAATAGGTAACACTCCGAGTTGATTTGCTAGTTTAAACTGTACATGTGAATAGACTAGCATGGGTTCCCCCATACACTGCCATGTCTTCTTAGGTAAGACATTTAATTCAGAGCCTAAATCCAGTATAAAATCTCCCATTTTGAAATCCCCAATGTCGTCATTCAATCTGAATTATGTGCTTTTCCTTATTCTTGTATGGAGACGATTGATTGTTTTCTGCTCTAACTTCCCTTCTTCCCATGTGTTACATCTTTCTATCATATTTTGTAAGACCTTAACATATGATGGATCATTCAATAACTTAACACAAGATTGCAGAAAAGTATTTGTGGTACTGACTTGATCTAAAGGGTGTTCTTTATTGGTACGGTCCATTGAGAATGACATCCCATATATCGGTGGGTTCTGAGTTTGCTGCGTGCATGATGTAGATGCAAAATTTTGAGACACTCATGTTTGGCCTCCTTAAATGTTTCCTTTTTTTTCCACGTGTAAAATTGCTTTTGTGGCTCAGTGTTCTTCTTAACCCATTGGTTCTAAGCTGGATCTCATGTTACTGCATCAATTCATGTCTTAGCTCCTCCTCGAGTGACTATATTGATGTTTCTCCCATCATCCCTGGCTTTTGAAGAAATCCATTGGACATTCTGGTTGTTTTGGTTCCTTTTTTCCTGGATCTTCCCCAAGAGTGTTGGGTAGTCTTCTGTGTCATAGTCTGCTGCGCGACAATACATACATGTCACTGGTGGGAGTGGAAAATCCCTTGCATAATTCCCTGGTTGTTGGTAGTTTTGGAACACTACTAGTCCTCTGCCTCGTCCAAATCCTCCTCTGCCTTGTCCTCCACCTATGTATCCATCTCGATATCCTTCTGGTGCGTTGTTCTGATGTACCTAGTTATACTGTGTGGGGTTATACTCTGGTTGCGCATTATTATACTGCGACTACACATTGTTGTATTGTTGCTACATATTGTTGTATTGTTGTTGTATAGTGGTTGTACTTGGCTGAATTGATTTTCAACTTGTCATGCATCATTTCTTATTGCACCCTATACATATATGAAGTTATTTCTCTCATCATCTCCATCGTTCTACAATCCTTATCATCATGACCCATTGATTTGAAAAAATTGCAATATGAAATTTTTGGTACTGTCTTATACTTCTGCATCATTGGAAAATGATATGGATCATGCCCATTTATCTTACAAATATTGCACCATGGTCCTCCTATTGGCAATGGGTTTGGCACCCATGTCGCCATGTACTGCGTAAAAGTTGGGAATTCGTTCTTATGGTGTCCTTATTTTTTGCATAGGGTACACCAAACAACTTCTCTTTTCTCTTTACCCTTATTCTGGTTAAGTTGAAATGTTAGATTCTTCAAATCCTCCTTTCGCTCCTCTATTGCTGGATCTATCTATTGATACTGGTTCTCTTCCAATTGTAAGGCTGCTTGCAGATCCTCTGCCTGAGTTTGGAACTTTTGTTGTCTTAATGGGTATTTCAAGTGTGGTAATCGTGAGTTCAAAAATAAGTGCCTATGTTGTATGTCAATAATTGAATATTTCAACTTTCTTTTGAGTTGTTGAACCTCTAATCAATCTCCCACAAAGACTCACCTAGTTTCTTCTTTCTTTCAATCATTTCATTCATGTAATGGTCTTTTGAGTTGGGCTTCTTAAATTCGTTTACCAATAGTCTTTTCACATCTGCAATAGTATTTGGTATTCCCTGTGGACTGTCTACATCTAGGCTCATATACCAGTCCAATGCACAATCTCTTTGTGTGATTTCTAACTACGCGAGTTTGGTATCCTCATCTTTGATATTCTTTTCTTCCCATATTTTCTCATAGATGAATAAGTGCTTTCTAGGGTCCTCTGATGCCTCTCCCCAAAATTCTGGTAATCTGATCATGGGATCATGTCCTGCCATTTTGAACTGTGTTGAACTGCTGCCTTCCCGTGATGTAGATAATTGACAATTACTTCCTTAACTGACTCCCCCAGTTGGTGCTCCTTGATTGGATGCATGTCCTATTGTTTTTCTTCCACTAAAATTAGGTTGTCTAAATGCTGATGTTCTTTCTGGTGTATTAGTTGCACACGAGATTGTAGGTTCCACACTGACGGTGATCTACATTGGAGTTCTACCTTCTGTCCCTGACCTTGGACCTTATGTTTTCCTTTCATATGTTGTGCACATGATTTCTTCAATATGATCCATAGCCCGGATATCCTCTACCTCTTCTTCATCGCTTTCCAATCCCTCTCTATCAGCTATGACTCTCTTCTTATTAATCATTTTATATTGGTAGGGTATTCCACTGCACGTCTTTCCATATTTTTCCATTATATTATTTATCTGGTCTTCTTCCATCAAGATTGGTTCCATGGCCTCCTTATTCTTTCCTTTATCCATATCTCAACCTCTTTTCAGTGCTTCCCCCCTTCCCCTATGCACACATGGAAGTTTAGTTGTCCGATTCCATGGTAATCACACCGTTGTCATACAATAAAATCTTTATTGAAGTATAGATCGATATGATGTACCTACCTCTGGGTCCCTTTAGAAAATATTTCTCTGCAGCGGTATAGGACTTCGCGGTATCTATTACAAATTTAGTGATAAACCCTGCAACAATACCGTCTAACCAGAAATCTACTGTGCGCGTAAATTTGTTATTAACTTGTTGTAACTACACGATTTCCACAGTATTCCATTCCATCTTTTTGATTCGGTTCATAGGGTGGTTGTATTTTAACCTCAATAACCACTCCTGCAAAAAATGTGGGAAATCATAGAAAAATACCTCATGCAAGTCACTAAACACATATTTGTTGAGATATTTGCGCGGTGTTAACTTAATGTTTCTATTGTCCTTCTATGAAAACTCAAGTTCCTTTGTTTTCAACCATCTTTCAATATCCTCCTTCATTGGATTCCATGGCCTAAACATTCCCATCTATACTTTCATTCTCTATGCATTTCTTCCATGGATCTTGTCCACTCAATCCTGTGCAGTTCGAGCTGGAAACATAACCATTTGTTGGTTATCATTTATCTTCTTGTTGGGCTGACCCAGGTTGATATCTCAACAGGTTTCCAACAAAGCCCTAAAAAATTATCGTCCCTCTTGGTAACCCAGAAGGCAACACAACGCACAAGGTGCACAACACAGTCTCACCCAAGATAGATTTTATGGGTGACAGAAATACTCAAGTTCTTTTAGTCTTGGAATGAGTGAGGATCTATGATTGTGTTCTTTCTTCTTTATGCATTATCCTTGTTAACTATTCAAGTACTTCTCTAATTTATTCATCTTTAAACCTATGCATGCATGTTGATATTTCTAGTTTAACCATTCATTCATAAGATAATAATCAACAGAAAGCAACCATTCATTAACAATTACACATAACACAAATTTTACCATGGTTCACCCCCTCTAGGGCTACATCCACAAAGATCTAGCTTCTCTGCTTTTTTATTTATTCTGCTTCAAAATCTTGCACTGCACACATTGCATCTTTAGTAATACAATCAATATGAGGGTAAGAACCCTCTGTGAGGCAGTCTAGATCACACCAGGCTCCACATCCTGTGCCCTAAACCTCAAGGACTACCTTATTTAACTCTTCTACAAAAATTATTACATTCATCAATCCCACAAAATCACGAAAGTCAACTCTCTTTGTTATGATATGATATCTCTCTATCACACATATACACATACCTATCTTTTCCTCTACTAACATCACCCCATCTCCTCGACCTCCTAGGTCCTTATTTATACTATTTTATGGCTTATATCCGTTACAATTCTTATCAAAAACCCTAACCCTATCATGGTTAGGTTTTCCTGCCTACGTGCAACGATGATTTTCCTCTTGCATGTTGTTTTTCCTCTTGCATGCTGCTTTTCCTTCTTTTTCTGCATGCTGCTTTCTTGCCACCTGTTGCTTATGCTCCAAAATTAGGTCTTCCTTTCCAAAGTTAGGTCTTTCCCCAAAACATATCCCTCTCCAAAAATAGGCCTATGTCCAAAATAAACTTCCTTCTCAAAATAGGCCTACGCCCAACAACTTTGCTTACTGTGCTTAACTCCCAAAATTGCCTGCTCCAAAAACCTCTCCATTTTACTTTTCTTTCATCTTGAAAATTCAAAGCTAATTATGGATTCACATCATTTTTAAAGGAAGGAAGAATATATGTTGAAAGAACACTCCAAATCCTATAGATACAAATCTTTGCAAACATATTTATTTCTTCTTCTTGAATGATATGATGTGCTTAATAAGTACATCTGTATATAAGAGTTTGTATATATGTATATTTTAAGAGTTTGTACATATCTATGTATGATTTCTATGGAAGATATTTTTGGGTTTTCTATTGCATGCATCTAAAATTAGAAGAATAATCTTCCATATATCAAGAAATAGGGGTACCACCTATATGAAAATGTAGGAGGATTTATCCTCATGATGTTATCTTATAAACCTTAAAATAGTCTTTCATATCAACAAGACTCAAATAACATGGTTAAGCTTCCTAGATCCATGTTAAACCAAAACTATTGAGATGCAAACTCAAAACATAGTGCTTCGTTCAAGGGTGACATTAATTCTACCAAATATAACTAAGACCCGACTCTTTCCCATCCTCTTTTTTTTATATTTGATTTTTTTTTTGTCGTTTTAATATTAGAAATATTGAAAAAGGGAAAAAATTGCTACAATGTAGTGGAGGAAACAAGTGCCATGGATGATCAAACTAGTTCCAGGAACAAGGAACATACCTATGTTGAATGAAAGAAATGTGTGCATGATATGGACACTAGGGGAAATGTTTTCTCCAAGTATAAAGGTGTCAAGTCACAAAAACAAACAATGTAATCCTGGAAAATGAGAGAATGCATAAGCAACAAGATAAACAAGAGCAAGATGAAGTCGACATTAAGCTCAAAAGTGCAAGCATGAAAAATGCAATATAATTACAACTTAACACATAAATGTGGAGCCCCACTGGGTATTATCCAGAATAAGAATGAGAAGAATTTATGAGGCTTCAACACAAAGTCATGGCAGAAAAAAATAGGGCTATCGAGCCTATGAAAGTACTTTAGTATGGGTGCCAAACTATGAACAATGTTCTAACTAGGGAACCCATGAATGGTAAGATCTACTACGTGAATCACAACACTTCTAAATAGAAAAGAAGGTCTTGTATTACAACTTAGTCGGGTCTATCCTAAGGAAAATGAAAAAATAAATGAATAATGAAAAATGCATGGAGGGAAAAATATAACCTATATGCTAGTTTCAAGATCATTACCTGTCAGAATGGATATACATAATACAAATACCAAAGAAAAAAATCTCCAAAGTCCTATATATAATACCAACAAAACTCATACATAAGTTAATAAATCCAATGTATAAACCTCTAATAACAAATTGTGTTCTGGCATACAAAACTTGAAAATAACAAACCCTAAAAGTAAAATATGGTACAAAGAATCACATAGCCTTACAAATTATGCATAGTAATTATTCAAGCATATCCCATTACTAGCCTCAGGCCAAGGGTTTCTTTGGTAATCAACCTGTAAAGTTTCCAATTCAGGGAAAAAGAACAATATGCGATGTATATATTCCAAAGGTCTACCATAAAAAATCATGGCCTTAAGGATAACCTCATATGGAGGCAATTCAACATGCAATAAATCATGTAAAATGGGATTCAAGGACTAAAAAATACCAAGGCTTGAGGTATCACAAACAATAGGATAAGACTTGAGAGGAAACTCAAGATCACTTGGGCCAATAGGGGAAATGACACAGACCTATCGACCCTCGAGTCCGAGATCCACTCATAGGATCGTTCTAGATGCCCTTCGAGCTGGATCTTGGACTCGAGGGCTGATAGGTCTGCGTCAAGTGGTATCAGAGCCTGATTCTTGTTTGTATATTTCATGCAGGAAAAGCGAGAAGGAATTTCAGCCATGCCGCCGAGGAGAAGGGACAGACAAACAGCCGATCTTCCAGAGGATAGGGAAATGCCAAGAAGAAGGGGTAGGTAGATGCCTGATCCAGCCATAGAAAGAGAAATGAGTGACCTATGCGCCAAACTTGAGGACATGGAGACATCACAGAGGCGCACAACCGAGGTTGGAGATGTCAGTGATTCCGAAAGTGAAGATGAAGTTGGACATGAAGGAGAAGAAGTCACAACAGAAGATGCAACAAACGAACGCCTGGTTAGGGTTGTTGCAAGAATGGGTGCTAAGGCAAAAATGGACATTCCAGTATATGAGGGAAACCTGGACGCCGAGGAGCTTCTAGACTGGATTAGAGATCTGGACACATATTTTGACTATGAAGATGTCGAGGAGGACAAAAAGGTAAAACATGATGTCACGAGACTTAGAGGATATGCAACATTGTGGTGGGATGAGATACAAGCTGACAGACACTACAAAGGCAAGTATAAAATCAAGAGTTGGGATAGGATGATCGCGAAGATGAAGGCGAAATTCATTCCTACGGATTACCAGATTACTCTGTTTCGAAGAATGAAAAATTTGAGACAGAAGCTGATGACAGTAAAGGAGTACACTGAAGAATTATACAGGCTGAACATCAGGATAGGTCATTGGGAAAGCGATGATGAAAAGGTTTCTAGATATATGAATGGTTTGAGATACGACATTCAGGATGAGATAAGCATGATGACCATCTGAACGGTGGAAGATGCTTATTATATGGCTCTAAAAGCTGAAGAGAAGATGAGCCGAAAACAAGGTCAAAGAGGCCGAGGCAGAAGTCAGCCCAAAGGCAAATCAGTTGCCCAAGATAGAAATCATAAACCCAAGGAAGACTGGAAGAAACCTTAGAATCAGAATGAGAGAGGTGGAAGTTCACAGAGAGGGCAACATACCGAGAAGAAAGGTCAGTATGCTGATGCAAACATTTTTCCTCATACCAGAGGTAGAGGAAGAGGAATAGGTGGAGTGGTAAAATGCTTCACATGTGGAAAGAATGGACAAAAGTCTTATGAGTGTCCATGTTGGAAGATTGGTTGTTGTCATTGATGTCAACCCTAGTCATGGGTTTTGGACCGCAAGATTGATGAAGGTATTTGGACATGAAGGAAAATGCACATGCAGATACAAAATCCATCATGAAGGAAAATGCACATAGCATACAAAACCATGGATGGATATTATACATCATGCTGTTTCCTGTATGTGGCACGTCACATGGATCCTCATGGTTGAGGAGAAATGAATTCTTTGAAGATGCCAAAGGGAATTGAAAAAGGAAGTACATGTAGGCCTCCGAAATAATGAAAAATAATTACAAAAATAAGAAAGTGTCAGTCGGCACTAATGTTAAAATAAAGTGACATAAATGGCACCTTATACATTCATTCTTTGATATAAGCCGAATTTTAGAGGGAAGAAGAAGTAAAAAGAAGGCCATCGGATTTCCGGAGGATGAAGTCTTTAGGTGATGTGTTCTAAGGTATGTTATTTTCAGGTCATCTACCATTTTTCTATAACTTTTTTTCTAGAACGATTCAGATAGTGAAATCGCTATGGCATTGAGAAGACATATCAAGGGTACCCTCTGGTAAAAATTTCAGCTCTGATTCTCTATAATTATGGAGATATTAATTGCAGGGAATATAGGGTTTGTGACCAGTCCCTAAACTAGTCAATAAACAGTGTTCCGGGTAAAACAGTCACAAATCTTTCATACAGATTCCAAATGTAGTGGGACCACTTCCATTGGAAAAGAGTACGGACTTTAGTTTCTTGTGTGGGAGTTTCAGAATCATATGTTAAATATGGAGCGTGGGGGCATGCTTTACAAGTTGGGTCTTCCGAACAAAACCATAATTGAATAAAGTTTTGTTATCTCTATATTCTTGGGTGGAAGGAAGGGAAATGATAGAGAGTTCAAACATTCCTTGATATTGGAGGATTGTATCTTCCTATTGGAGGTTTATCCTCCTTTACATTTGGAAGCTGTAGCTACCTTTGGAAGCTTCATTACTTCCCTTTGAACAAAACTATTGATTATTTCTCATATATTGTGCATGTGTATTGTGGTGTATTGGTGTAACTCTTATACTATTGTTCATTTCTCATTGGATATAATTGAATGGTTTAAGCATAAGTTGAAAAGGTTTTAATTGTACTTGATAATTGATTCACCCCCTCTCAAGACAACAATTGGTATCGAGCTGGTTCCTTCAAGCATGCTTTAACCACTAGGAAGGAAGATCCTATGCAAATGCTGAAGGAAACATTCAAATGGGATTCCACCATTTGATGGAAGCAATTTTGACACTGAAAAATAGAATGGAAACTTCACCGAAAGCCTAAGGATCTCATTGCTTCGTGATATAATGCTTCACAAACCAAAGACCGCAGCCGGCGAAGGAAAAAGGGAACAACAACCGCAATAGATACCATCCTGTATTGATTGACAGATTCAGTGAAATTTAAGGTGGGATTATGTGCATCAGAAAAATATCTTGGGACAAGCTACAAGAACTTTATGCATGGGAAGAAGCGGAGGAAGAAGAAGAAGTTGAAGAAGAAGTTGAAGAAGATTACAACACCCCAGATTTCAAAGAAGAAAATAGAGGCCGGTTCTTTTGCTTCAATTCAGAAGGAGTGAATAATGCTGAATTTGTCGTCCTCATCCAAGGATTGAAAGAAGTGACAATCAAGAAGAAAAGTTCAATGAAGAAGAAGAAAAATCATAAAGAAAAAATTATTCGACAAGAAGATGAGAATCTTAAAAAATTGAAGCATGTTGAGATTGAAAATAGCAAGCTCAAAGACACGCAAAGAAACTAAGAAGTGAATTGGTTAGTTGTGAAAAGACGCTGTAAGCTTAAAGAAAAAATTAGAATACTTTCAGAAACTGAGAAGAAACCATTTCCTTGAAAACTCTACTTGAAGAAGCAAGAAGAATGTAAAGGTAAGGAATATCCAAATGATAAAGAAAGAAGAAGATTGTGAGAAACTTTGAACAAGAAGTTGTCTTATTGAGGAAGAGATTAAGAAACTCTCAAGTGCCAAAAGATTCTAACACATCTTGGATGCATGGGTAAAACTTCATACAAAAGAAGATGCAAATACCAACAAAGGTTGAAGAAAAGAGCCACACGCATGCTGATGAGAAGTAACGTGATACCGGAAAGAAGGAATGATTACAAAAGAGATGAATATCCAAGAAGACCTCCCACCGACATCGCCAGCCCAATCAATCAGTATGAAGGAAACTAAGAATAGATCATGAACCCGTGATGGACTACATCACAAAGAAGCCCTAATTTTACTCCATAGACAAAGTTTTTTCTTGGTCATTGTTATACTTGCAAAAATTTTGGACATAAGGCAATTAATTTAAGAATCAATGAAAGGAACAAATGACAAAGAAAGATGAATGGTGTAAACAAAGATATGGAAATAATCGCGGATTTGTCAACATAAGTTATAATTCATTTGTAGCATGCAATATTTTTGATGGACAAAAATATTGTATGCTACAATGCAATTATCTTGGTCAAAGCACCCAGATTGCAGATATATGAATGAATATGTGCCTATGCCAACCACAAGATGGAGAAGGAAAGAGATTCCCAAAAAAATGAAGATTATTCTAATAGCATTGACCTCTGAAAAATTTAAAGAATAAGATGAATGGTACATAGACAAGGGTGCTCATCTCATATGACCTGAGATCAAAATTTGTGTTAGCTTGAAGAAAAAGGGTGAAATGTTGCATTTGGAGACACTCATCTACCAAAAATACTTGGAAAAATGAATTGTAAAGCTTGGAAGTGAAAATAAAAGCAGAAAAATTCTATTGCTTGAAGATAAGGAAGCATAATCTACTCAGTGTTAAGAAAATGTGTGATCAAGGATAAAATCTTACGTTTGACTCCCGAAATTTTAAAATCAGAGAAAATAACTCGTGAAGATTGGTCAGAATCAACAAGAAGACTCCAACAAACACATACATACACACAAGAAGAAGAGAGAGGTTACCAAAAAATAATTCCAAGGAAGAAAAGTCCCAAAGACCAAAAAATAAGTACGAAGCATATCGAGTACACGTGTTCGTGGGAGTAGCCACAAAGAAGAAGGTTACCCTTTTTCCATTAAACTCGTGGGGAGAAGCCATACCCTTTGCCATTGATGTCAAACGGGAGAGAAATTGGGATCACGATGATAAGATGAGTGTTGCCATCAATGACAAAGGGGAGATTGTTGGAAGATTATTTTTTGTCATTGATGTCAACCAACCCTAATCATGGCTCTTGGGACCAAAAGACCATGAAGGTTTACCGATGAAGAAAAATGCACATGCAGATACAACATCCATGGATGGATAGTATTCATCATAAGCATTCTGGTGGTATGGCATGAATCCCTCATGGTTGAGGAGAAATGAATCTTTGAAGACGCGAATTGGAAAGGAAGTACATGTAGGCCCCGGAAAATAATTAAAGAAAATAATTACAAAATAAGAAAGTGTCAGTCGCATTCTAATGTTAAAAGGCTGAAGTGACATAAACGGTATAAATAACATCATTATACATCCATTTTGATATGTTTTAATTTCAGAGGGAAGAAGAAGCGTAAAAGAAGGCCTGATTTCCGAGGATGAAGTCTTTGTGATGTGTTCTAAGGTATGTTATTTTCTCGTCATCTTACCATTTTGCTGCTAACTTGTTTTATAGAACGACCTATATGCGAAACGCCAGCACATGGAATACATCAAGTGTATCTAGTAAAAACCAGCCTTGATCTGCTATAATTATGGATATACACCTTGTGGAAGATAGGGTTTAGACCAAATCCTCAAACTAGTCAATAAACAGGTGTCCTGCGTAAAACAGTCATAAATTCTTCAACAAGAATCCAAATGTGGTGGAACCACTTCCATTGGAAAGAGGCACGGACTTTAGTTTTGTAAAGAAGCTCTAACCGATGTTAAATATTGAGCTGGGAATGTAGATGTTGGGTCTTCTGAACAGACCGTAATTGAATAAAGTTTTATTATCTCTCATATATTCTGGGTGGAAGGAAGGGGCAAGGATAGAGAGTTCAAATCTCTTGATATTGAAGGATTGTATCTTTGAGGTTTTATCCTCTCTTTATATTTGAAGTCAGAGCGTCTTCGGCCATTACTTCCCTTGAACAAAAACTATTGATTATTTCTATATACAGCATGGTGTATTGTGGTGTATTGGTGTAAATCTTATACTATTGTTCATTGCTCATTGGATATAATTGAATGGTTTAAGTATAAGTTGAAAAATGTTTTTGAATTGTACTTGATACTGATTCACCCCCCTCTCAGTATCAACAGTCCAGACACAAAGAAAGAAGGTGGTAAAACTCACGTCGCTGAAGCACAGAGGCGGAATGTTGAGGTAGAGGATGCTGAAGGTGGAAGATCGCTGATGATGTGAAAAGTTCTCTTAACACCAGAGAAGGAGGTGGAGAATCCAATGCAAAGAAACAATATTTTCCATACTTCTTGCAAGACCAAGGACAAGGTATGCAAGGTCATTGTGGACAGTGGTAGCACAGATAATCTTGTTTCTACAAAGATGGTAGAGAAGCTGGAGTTGGAGACTATCGATCATCCAAGCTCATACAGAGTTTCATGGCTACAAAAAGGACATCAGGTAAATGCCACTAAACAATGTTTAGTTGAATTTAAAATAGGAGGGTATAAAGATGAAATACTCTGTGATGTCATTCCCATGGATGTTTGTCATCTATTGCTGGGTAGACTGTGGAAATATGACATAAATGTGGTTCATGATGGGAGGAAGAACACATACACCCGAGAGAAAAATGGGAGAACCCACATGCTGTTTCCGATCAAATATAAAGAGGTGAAACCTGAAGTAAGCAACATTGTACTTCTCGTGAGTGGGAAGGAACTTCTTACAGAGGTTAAGAAGAAGGAGGAACCACAATTCATTGTGGTCAGGAAGCCAAAGATTGTTTTAACCAGTACAAGGGTAGATGATTTACCAGAAGAGGTTCAGAAACTGTTGGAAGAGTTTGCTGACATAGTAGTGGACGAACTACCTCGTTCGTTTCCACCGATCAGAAGTGTGAGTAATCATATTGATCTCATACCTGGAGCCAATTTACCAAAAAAAGAAACGTACAGATTGACGCCACAGGAGAATGAAGAAGTCAAAAAACAGGTCCAGGATTTAATGGACAAAGGTTTTGTTAGAGAAAGCTTGAGTCCGTGTGTTGTTCCGACAATACTCAGTCCGAAGAAATATGGAGGTTGGAGGATGTGTACTGACTCGAGGGCGATCAACAAGATAACCATCAGGTACAGATTTCCATTGCCAAGGATGGATGATTTGATGGATTGCTTAAGTGGGGAATTTTTTTTTTTGAAGATTGATTTGAAAAGTGGATATCATCATATTCGTATGAGGGAAGGTGATGAATGGAAGACAACCTTCAAGACTAATGAAGGGTTGTGTGAATGGAAGACAACCTTCAAGACAAATGAAGGGTTGTGTGAATGGATTATTATGCCGTTTGGCCTAAAAAACGCACCGAGTACTTTCATGAGGTTGATGAATGAAGTCCTAAAGGAGTTCATTGGAAAATTTGTTATTGTGTATCTTGATGGCATACTGATTTTCAGTAAAATAGAGGTAGAGCATCTAAAACATTTGGCTACAGTGATGAAGAGGTTACATCAAGAGAAGCTACTGATAAATATGAAGAAGTCCTCATTCATGAAGACAAAGCTCATTTATTTGGGTTTTGTTATTTTTGCAAATAAGTTGAGGATGGATCCGGGTAAGGTGGAGGTAATCAAGAATTGGCCGTCACTAAAGAATATCTTTGAGGTGAGAAGTTTTCATGGATTAGCTAGTTTCTAGTAAAAATTCATTAGGAATTTCAGTGGAATTAGTGCACCGATGATGGACATAGTGAAGAAGAGACACAAGTCTTTTCACTGGATAGAAGAGGCTAAGAAAAGCTTCGATTTGCCGAAAAGGAAAATCACAGAACAACCAATTTTGGTGCTGCCTGATTTTACAAAGACATTTCAGGTAAAATGTGATGCAAGTGGGTTTGCAATAGGGGTAGTTTTAAGCCAAGAAGACAGGCCGATAACATACTTCAGCGAGAAGCTGAATGAAGCCAAGATAAAATACTCCACGTATGATAAGGAATTCTATGCTATTATCCAGGCATTGAAGAAGTGGAGATATTACTTAATTCCTAAGGAGTTTGTCTTATACAGTGACAATCATGCTTTGCAATTTGTGACTCAACAGGAGAAGTTGAATCAAAGACATGTAAAATGGGTTGAATATATGCAAAATTTCACTTTTGTGATTAAACATATTTCTGGTACTGCTAACAAAGTTGTTGATGCTTTGAGCAGGAAATGTTTTCTATTGCAGGAGTTTAGAATCAAAACATTGGGTTTTGATGATCTCAGGGACATGTACAGAGATGATCCAGATTTTAAAGAGGCGTATGAAGCAGCCGAGAATCCAATTCTCAGGGATAGAAGCCAATGGGAAGAATACATGATCCAGGAAGGATTACTGTTTAAAGGTAATCAACTTTGTATTCCAAAATGCTCCATGAGGGAGAATTTGCTAAAGGAGAAACATAGTGGAGGATTGGCCGGACATTTTGGTCATGAAAAGACATTCGCAAAGTTGAATGACTCATATTTTTGGCCACGAATGTGAGCAGATGTCAAAATATTTGTGGACAGATATGGAATTTGTCAACATTCAAAAGGAAAGAGGTAGAATGCAGGCTTTTATCAACCATTACCCATACCTGACAGGCCGTGGGATGCAGTCAGCATGGACTTCATATTGGTGTTGCCAAGAACACAAAGAGGGTTTGATTCAATCTTTGTGGTAGTAGATAGATTTTCTAAAATGGCACACTTCATACCGTGTCAGAAAACCAGTGACGCAACTCACATTGCGAATCTATTTTTCAAAGAGGTCATTCGACTTCACGGCTTACCAAGGAGCATAGTTCCAGATCGAGACACCAAGTTCGTGGGACACTTCTGGAGGACCTTATGGAAAAAGAAGGGAACAAACTTATCATTCAATTCATCTTATCATCCTCAGACGGATGGATAGACAGAAGTTGTGAACAGAAGTTTGGGAGAATTGCTAAGGATCTTGGTGATAGAACACCACAGTCAGTGGGATAATATTCTGCCACATGCGAAATTTGCTTATAATGATTCAATCAACAGAAGCACAGGGTAGAGTCCATTCCAGATTGTTTATGGGATACATCCAAGAGGAGTATCTAAACTAAGGGATTCAGAATAGATTGCAACTAAGAGTGCTAGTGCAGAGGATTTCACAGAAGCGATGACGGAACTTCACAGCCAGGTGAAGGAGCGATTGAAAAACTCGAGCCAAGAGTATAAGCATAGAGCAGATCAACACATGAAACAAATTCAATTTGAGGTTGGTGATTTGATTCTGGCACATCTGAGAAAGGAAAGGTTCCTGAAGGGGACATATAACAAACTGAAGATGAAGAAGATTAGACCATGTAATGTCTTGAAGAAATTTGGGACAAATGCTTATGAGATTGAATTACCCGATGGGATCGGAATTTCTCCGATATTCAACATCTCAGATTTGTACCCTTACAAAGATGGGGAAGCCGAAGCAGGTAATGAACAACTAGAGATTCAGTGGACAAAACATATGCCAGTTGTAGAGAAGCCAGAGATGGAAAGCATACTGGACAAGAGAGTTAGCAAGAGGACCAGGAGAAAGGAATACTTTGAATACTTGGTCAAGTGGAAAGGACATCCAATTGAAGATGCCAGCTGGGAAAATGAAGTAGGGATCCAGAAGCATGGACAGACTGTGCGAGAGCTCATGGACAGGAGCCCATGAAAATTTTCAAGCGAGGGAGTATGATACAGGAGCATCGCCAACATCAAGCGAGCGTGGGGCAGACACCAACGCATTTTTGGCATGTGATAAAATGTTTGAAATATTTTGAAGTTTGATGCACCAAACTTAAATGTAATAGTTAAGGAGAGGCATACTTCCTGATTTGTAAACAGACCTTGAGCATCCCTCTCTCGTCTGTATTAGGTGAAGGCATTTATGTTAGTTAATGTAAGTAGGTAGCTTTGAATTCCTAGATTAGACAGTTTTAGGAACCGGAGGGAAAACATATATAGACACCCTCACTTGTATTATTGTAACAATTAGCAGCATTATGAGAAGAGAGCACAGGAGAGCAGAAGTAGATAGCTGTGTAGAGTAAACCCCATGTACAAAAGTTCTGGATTAATATAAAGATCTTTAGTTCAAACTCAAGGTGTCCAATTGCTTTCTGTGTTGCACATGTTGATTTATATATGTTTGTTTACCCTCTGTTATGCATTTTTCTTTGCTGCGTGAATGTATGATTTCATATTGAATGTCTGAAATCTGAAGAGAGGGAGAGCAGAGAATGAGTTTCAATGGTTTCTATGTCTGAGCAAGAGTTTTCCTACAAGGAGTGCAGTGAAATTGTCCGCAAGGTGTGCGTTGACAGAAGTCAGAGTTCGTCTCTTCAAGCTCAGGAGAGATAACACTGTTCTCATTCTCACAGAAGTGCAAGTCAAGCACATGAGCCGTGTGAAGTTTGCGATGTTTGAGAAGAGTCTCAGGGTTTGCAACCTAAGTGAAACTGTGGAAAGACTGCTGTCGCAGAGAGTGCACAAAGTCGAAGAATTCAATACTTGGAAGTATTGAAGAGTTGCTGCAAGGAGTGCGTGCAAGAGTCTTATTGAAGACTCGAGTTGTCGAAGAAAAGCTCAAAGGAATTTGTGCCTTAAAATGTTGAAAGGAGGTGCAACGATATCATTTCGTGGTTGGACAAGTTTTGCGAAAGAACACTTTGTTCATTTCACGGATATCATTAAGGAGGAATTCGATGGTCAAAATTCTCCATGGAGAATTCACGAGGTTCCGAGAACCGTCAGATCTTACAGAGGAGCAGGGAAGTTACGGTTGAGAGTTGAAAGGTTGAGACCTTTGCATCAAGATTCGTGAGATCGCGAAAGGCAAAGTTGCGAAATTGTGAAAGGAATCTGAGCTATCCGATTGGAAGGACACGTGTCACGAGACCACCCATATCGGGGATTCAGGCATCAAAGGTTAGAAGGGGAAGTCATTCAACTTTGTAAGTGGTGAAGCTGCGAAGTGAATCAGGACCGTCCATCTGAGTGTGGACAGGTGGCGCACTTGCTGACATGGAGGTCAGACCTTCATTGATCATTTCAGGGTTTCGTGAGTCGAAGATCTGAGAGCACAGCATCAGGACTCGTGAATTCATGAGGTCCAAAACTTCAAAGAAAGGAGGGAAGTTATA
>SNQJ01S0036657.1:91370-120829 GCA_010110895.2 Picea sitchensis
CATATTGGTGTTGCCAAGAACACAAAGAGGGTTTGATTCAATCTTTGTGGTAGTAGATAGATTTTCTAAAATGGCACACTTCATACCGTGTCAGAAAACCAGTGACGCAACTCACATTGCGAATCTATTTTTCAAAGAGGTCATTCGACTTCACGGCTTACCAAGGAGCATAGTTTCAGATCGAGACACCAAGTTCGTGGGACACTTCTGGAGGACCTTATGGAAAAAGAAGGGAACAAACTTATCATTCAATTCATCTTATCATCCTCAGACGGATGGATATACAGAAGTTGTGAACAGAAGTTTGGGAGAATTGCTAAGGATCTTGGTGATAGAACACCACAGTCAGTGGGATAATATTCTGCCACAGGTGAAATTTGCTTATAATGATTCAATCAACAGAAGCACAGGGTAGAGTCCATTCCAGATTGTTTATGGGATACATCCAAGAGGAGTATCTAAACTGATGGATTCAGAACAGATTGCAACTAAGAGTGCTAGTGCAGAGGATTTCACAGAAGCGATGACGGAACTTCACAGCCAGGTGAAGGAGCGATTGAAAAACTCGAGCCAAGAGTATAAGCACAGAGCAGATCAACACATGAAACAAATTCAATTTGAGGTTGGTGATTTGATTCTGGCACATCTGAGAAAGGAAAGGTTCCTGAAGGGGACATATAACAAACTGAAGATGAAGAAGATCAGACCATGTAAGGTCTTGAAGAAATTTGGGACAAATTCTTATGAGATTGAATTACCCGATGGGATCGGAATTTCTCCGATATTCAACATCTCAGATTTGTACCCTTACAAAGATGAGGAAGCAGAAGCAGGTAATGAACAACCAGAGATTCAGTGGACAAAACATATGCCAGTTGTAGAGAAGCCAGAGATGGAAAGCATACTGGACAAGAGAGTTAGCAAGAGGACCAGGAGAAAGGAATACTTTGAATACTTGGTCAAGTGGAAAGGACATCCAATTGAAGATGTCAGCTGGGAAAATGAAGCAGGGATCCAGAAGCATGGACAGACTGTGTGAGAGCTCATGGACAGGAGCCCATGAAAATTTTCAAGCGAGGGAGTATGATGCAGGAGCATCGCCAACATCAAGCGAGCGTGGGGCAGACACCAACGCATTTTTGGCATGTGATAAAATGTTTGAAATCTTTTGAAGTTGGATGCACCAAACTTAAATGTAATAGTTAAGGAGAGGCATACTTCCTGATTTGTAAACAGACCTTGAGCATCCCTCTCTCGTCTGTATTATGTGAAGGCATTTATGTTAGTTAATGTAAGTAGGTAGCTTTGAATTCCTAGATTAGACAGTTTTAGGAACCGGAGGGAAAACAGATATAGACACCCTCACTTGTATTATTGTAACAATTAGCAGCATTATGAGAAGAGAGCACAGGAGAGCAGAAGCAGATAGCTGTGTAGAGTAAACCCCATGTACAAAAGTTCTGGATTAATACAAAGATCTTTAGTTCAAACTCATGGTGTCCAATTGCTTTCTGTGTTGCACATGTTGATTTATATATGTTTGTTTATCGTCGGTTATGCATTTTTCTTTGCTGCGTGAATGTATGATTTCATATTGAATGTCTGAAATCTGAAGAGAGGGAGAGCAGAGAATGCGTTTCAATGGTTTCTCTGTCTGAGCAAGAGTTTTCCTGCAAGGAGTGCAGTGAAATTGTCCGCAAGGTGTGCGTTGATAGAAGTCAGAGTTCGTCTCTTCAAGCTCAGGAGAGATAACACTGTTCTCATTCTCGCAGAAGTGCAAGTCAAGCACATGAGCCGTGTGAAGTTTGCGCTGGCTGAGAAGAGTCTCAGGGTTTGCAACCTAAGTGAAACTGTGGAAAGACTGCTGTCGCAGAGAGTGCACAAAGTCGAAGAATTCAATACTTGGAAGTATTGAAGAGTTGCCGCAAGGAGTGCGTGCAAGAGTCTTATTGAAGACTCGAGTTGTCGAAGAAAAGCTCAAAGGAATTTGTGCCTTAAAATGTTGAAAGGAGGTGCAACGATATCGTTTCGTGGTTGGACAAGTTTTGCGAAAGAACACTTTGTTCATTTCGCGGATATCATTAAGGAGGAATTCGATGGTCAAAATTCTCCATGGAGAATTCACGAGGTTCCGAGAACCGTCAGATCTTACAGAGGAGCAAGGAAGTTACGGTTGAGAGTTGAAAGGTTGAGACCTTTGCATCAAGATTCGTGAGATCGCGAAAGACAAAGTCGCGAAATTGCGAAAGGAATCTGAGCTGTCCGATTGGAAGGACACGTGTCACGAGACCACCCATATCGGGGATTCAGGCATCAAAGGTTAGAAGGGGAAGTCATTCAACTTTGCAAGTGGCGAAGATGCGAAGTGAATCAGGACCGTCCATCTGAGTGTGGACAGGTGGCGCACTTGCTGACATGGAGGTCAGACCTTCATTGATCATTTCAGGGTTTCGTGAGTCGAAGATCTGAGAGCACAGCATCAGGACTCGTGAATTCATGAGGTCCAAAACTTCAAAGAAAGGAGGGAAGTTATATCATGGGACCCGCGTAGAGGACGTGTGGGGATTTCACTGTTTCGGCATATTGGAGGATAAGAGGTCGAGAATTTCGTCCCGAAAGTCCTGAAGCGGTGAGTAGCAAAGTCGTGAAGTAATCCAAGTCGTCCATTAGAG
Organism: Picea sitchensis; assembly: GCA_010110895.2. NCBI lineage: Eukaryota > Viridiplantae > Streptophyta > Pinopsida > Pinales > Pinaceae > Picea > Picea sitchensis. Next base: position 94,043 of record SNQJ01S0036657.1, read on the forward strand.
GAGGAAAGGTGTCAGAGATCAGAGGATCTCATGAACTCGGGGTTTCGCAAGGTGAAATCCCAAATTTTGGGTGCTCAGAGTTGCAAGAATTGAAGTCGCGAAGTGCTGAGGTTGCACATAAGAGACACGTGGTATAACTGCATGGTGGGGCCTGAAAAATGGACCAACGGACACACATCAGATATTCAGAGGAGTCAACACCCCGTTGACCTCTCGCATCTCGGGGACTTGGGAGAAAAGGGAACGAAGGTTCGAGCCCTCGACTCGCGAAGTCATGAGAAGCGAGAACGAGAGGAAGAAAGTCAAAGCTCGCCTCTCGGGGGTTCGGGAAAGAAAGGGGGCAAGGCTCGACATTTGAACTCGTGAAGGCGCGAGAGGCAAAAAGTGCTAGTGCTTAGCCTAGCCGACGGTCATGCAAGGAGGGCGCTGACGAAGGGGGAGCCATAACCATTTCACAGTCTCGGGCATCGCAGAATTGGAGGAGAAAGGCTCAGAGTTTCAACTCGTGAACTCGCGAAATCGCGAACCGTGAAAAAGAACCTGTGGATCGATTTGAAGGGGGATTCCAGCAGAGAATCCGAAAGAACCGATCCGGTTCGAAGGGAATCAAGAACGATCCTGTGAGTGGATCTCGGACTCGAGGGCCAATATGTCTATGTTAGGAAATCAAGGACTCTTGTGCCCCCATTAGATAAATCAATTGATCAATTTTCAATACCTTATCTTGAGAAGGAAAACATGAATATATGAAAGGAAATACAACATGAGAGAGATAAAAATAATCAATCGAAGCATAAAAAAAAAAACACATAAGACAAGATATTTATCCTAGAAAACCCAAACCAGGAAAAACCAACCAATAAATCTATTGGTTCTTTGACCAAACCCAACCAATTTGTCTAAGTGGGCCTTCATTGCTCACATCCTGGCACATTACAATGGAGTTTCCTAAGACTATTTAAAGGCTTCATTACATGAAATACCATGGTCTCAACACCACGAGTTACCAATAACATGTTCCTGAAACCACTATTGTTGACCTAACTACTTTGACTCTTTCACAGAGTCAAGTTTAACCTAACATTCCCTTGTTTAAACTTGACTTTAGGTTTTCCTTGACCAAACCTGGCCAAGCCACCCAAGTGAGTCTAGACCACTCACCTCCAAGCCCTACCCCCTCAAATTTTATAACCAGGGTATCCGAGAACATTGCATGCTCCCCCCTATCACCTAGGTCTACATGTAGACTTTTCCAGTAAGTTACCAGGGGTATCCATGCCTGGCCGAGTCTATGGATCCTCCGTCCCACAGTCTTAACCAATTTTTCATAGGGTACAATTGATACAATGGATTTCTCCATTACCCTACATCAATCCATTGTCATTAATACTTTAACATTTCTGACTTTGTTTTTTATTTCTTCCTACTGATTTCTTATGGAAAACACAATCTGGATCTGGAGCGCCCATTTTTTGATTTCCTCTCTATTGATTTCAACTTGGATTGCCAACCAAATTTCCTTTCTTTGTCTCAATTGCGGTCATGGTCTCAATTTCGATGTCTTTGATGGTCACATTGACTGATGATGGTATATGTTTCTTTCCATCTAATTACTTCCCCTCCATTGGATTTCACAGGTGTCTATTTTTCATCCTCCTGCTTCTATGCCTTGGTAGCCTCGTTTTACACGTGCACTAACATGACTTAATGAAATCACATGTAGTCGTTAATGAATCCCACTCTCAATAATTTTTTATGCCAATTCCAATTCACGGTGCCTGATATAGAACCAACTACTTTCTATATCAATGGATTGTAAAGTATGGAGTAAACCAATCGCCCTGCTTACATTATTTCAGGAATTTTCCTAAACCGACTGAGTTTCTTGTTCCTGGCACTACTACATATGAAACATTTTTTGAAGCTAGCTGGTTAGTTGAGCATGACACTAGGTCACACCAAATAAATAGGGCACCGACTTCCTTCCTTCCTCAATAGCTCATATATTTCACACGACTGAAATGCAACCTACCTATCTTTGACACCCACCACTAATCATAATAAAATCACTGGTAGCACGTAGATTCAATAGTGTCTCCTAAACACAACTCTTTATTTGGTGATTCATGGGAAATGTTGGCCTCATGCCCCTTTACCTATAACATGACTGTCTTGATCTCTCTAATGTCTTAGTGGATCAACATTTGCCTCCTTAGAATTTCCATCATCAAACCACTCTAACTAGAGAGTCTAGGTTGACCTTGATATGATACTAATTGAAAGGAAACAAAACATGAGAGAGATACAAATAATCAATAAAAACATATAAATAACACATAAGACAAGCTATTCATCCTAGAAAACCCAAACCAACAAAAAACAACCAATAGATTTATTGGTTCCTTGGACAAAATCGTGAAAGATGGCCAAGTGAGCCTTCACCACTGATGTCCTGACACATTATTATGGAGTTCACTAAGCCTATTAAAGGCTTCATTACATGAAATACCATGGGATCAATACCAAGGGGCACAAATACCATGTGCCCAAAACCACTACTATGGACCTAACAACTTTAACTCTTTTACCGAGTCAAGTTTAACCTAACACTATAAAGGCTCCTTCCTAGAATAAATTAAACACCAAGGATATGATGCCACATAATTCATCTATGGTGGGGAAGAGTATACTCAAACACTAGGAACATACAAAGGGGTAACTTAAGCCAAAGTCAAATTAAGATGGTGATTATCAGATAAAAGTTGATCAATAGTGACAATGCTTCCATTGTGAGGGAAATGAATCACCTGAAAGAGCATAGACAACACAATGTTCATAACATATACATAATCATTCCCAAGAATCATATTTAATTATAAAGGGACTTGTATCACTAACATATTGACTAGGAAATTTTTTCCACATAATATGATAGGAAATTGAAGAAGAATACCCAAATATTCACTAGGTCTTCCATTAAAAGCCAACAACTCACTGGTAGCTAAGATAAGCTTGGGAGAACCCAAGTATTACCAAGCCTATTAGGATAAAATACTTGTAGAGGATCCTTCACCTACAATACATCCATAAATGATTTTTGAATTAGCTTCAACCCTTATTTGGAAGGGTGCAGAAGAAGGAAGGTGAGGCTCAACAAGATTTCTCTAATCAAAGGAGACCATCCTCTAATTCGAAGGGATCGTGCTCGAAGCGAGTGAAAATTCCCCTTGTTCAGAAGGTACAAAAGTGGAAATGCTTGTTGGACATATTGTCATTCATGTGTTGTCATTGATGTCAACAGTCATAGTAAGCAGAGCATCAAGGTTAATCTCAGGAAGAAAAAGAATCGACACAAGAACATCACCTTAAGGCTGAAGAAACTCGTGATTATTGTTGATCACGATAGGATCAACAATGTTCCTATGATAAATGCTTAGGAAGGTTAGAAAACACAGAGATCAAGCTCAGAAGAGATGGCGCGTTGAAACTCAACAGGTATGGCGCGATGAAACACATAACAAATAGAGACCATTGATGCGCAATTGCCAAATGTACGGTAGGGATAAATTGCAGAGATCAGAAGAAGAATTGAACTACTTGCTAGTTACAATCCCACAATCCGTCGAGATCGTCAGATCTCATAGCTTCAAACATCTACGACTGCGGTTGATTCAAAAAATGACCAACTGAAGTCAGATTAAATTGTAACCGTCAGATGCGAAATTGCCAAATCTATAACAGGGATAGATTGCGAAGATTGAAAGGATAATTAAACATCATGCTTGTTCCAATCCCGCAATTAGTCAGGACCGTCCGATCTTATATCTTCAAAGATCAATGATTGTGGTTGAATCTCAAATATCGCACATCTTCCCATTGCAGAGTTGGGTGAAGAGTTAAAACACTCACAGATTGTGGTTGCGCAATCATTCTTGATCATGTATTTGCTTCAAGAATCTTCACAACCATTAGATCACTTTTGAGTGGAAGGATAGGATAAGAAAGAAAAATGATTGAGAATTTGATTATGCGAATTCTCGTCAGTTGTCGGATCATGTTAAAGTGGAAGGACAGGATAAGCTAGAAGAGAAGCACCACAGACAGATCGAGCCATCAATTTGAGACCCTGATCAATGAACAACATTCGCTTCGGGTCTAAATCCGCGAGGAGGTTACGCTCTAGAAAGTTGAGATTTGAAATCCACGAAATGCGAATCTCCGTTAGCCGTTGGATCATTATGAGTGGAAGGATAGGATAAGCTAATAGAATAACACCGTAAATAGATCGAGCAGTTGATCCATGATCTATATCGAACGAACATATTTCACTTCGGGTATAAATATGCGAGGAGTTTATGCTCCGGAAAGTTTGATATTTGGAATACCCGAAGCCCAGAAATCCGAAATGAATAAGGACTGTCAGATTTGGAGGAAATATGAGGACCGTTGGATCAGGGCTGTTGGTCAGTAGACCACCTCAACAAAGACACTCAATAGGCCACGTCAACATGAACAAGTCAACAAGACTATGTCAGCAAGGACACGTGGCGCAATCAGACAATGATAAGTGTCAAGTTGATTCAACATTTCAGATACATGCAAATCATAAATCCGAGTGACACATGGAAGCTACTATGTTCATGACACATCATCAAATGATGTAAGTAACTGACATCGCTCCGGAGGAAAGAAAGGGTTTGAGACTCAAAATCTCCAAAGTCCGGAGACCCGAAGGAGATCTCGACTGTCGATCTGGGGTCAGGTGTATTCTCGATCGTTGATATACTAAAGTGAAAGGATAGTGTAAGCTGAAATGTTAACCGATAGCAAGCAGTCTCCACCATATTATGACTTACCACAACAGGTGATCACTCCAAAGGAAAGAAGGTGTTGAGATATGAAATCTTCGAAGTTCGAAGACCCGAAGTAAATGGTGGCCATCCATCTCAATGCTTGATTAAGTCTAGGCCTTCAGATTAAGACTTGTAAAGAATCAAATCTAACGATTGATACATTTCCGCAAAATAGATGCTAACCGTCCAATCTGTTCAGAAAATCTGATTCAAAATTTTTGAAATGTTGAAAAACTGAAGTTCTGAAGTGCGAAGTTCCGTCAGCCATCCATCACGTCAGAAGAGTGAATCGTGACCATTGATTTGATGAGTTCTCAAGCACTCGCTTGGCCTAGCATTTGGTCACCGTCAATGGTCATATGACATAAGAGTTTTAAAAGGAAATTATGATACGTCACTGTAATTGGTAAGCCCGTTGTTTTGTAATGCTCAGTCATATGTGATGGTTTGAAGGAAGCGCCTCCGCGGAATTTCGTTTGTGTGAAAATAACTGAGATTCATGATCGAGTTTAAAGGATAAAAATTGATCCATACCTGTGATCAATTTATGAAAAACCTTCACGATAAAGATGTTAAAACTGTGATTATGGTTAAGTTAAACGAAGATGTGCGATGCTCCAAATAAAGGGACACTGTGTATAACACTCACGCTGTTTTGAAGAATATATAAACAAGAAAGAGAGGTGAGAAGAATGTGACTCTACAGTCCAGATCAGAAGATCAAAAGCTGAAGCAGATTTCAGGAAGAAAAACTAAAGATACTTATGTATTAAGTGTGGTTGGGTGGTGCAAGGGCAGGTTGGTGCCTGCAGAGGGAGTTAGTGCTTCCTTGTCAGTTGTATCTGACTAAACATGGGGTCGTAGCCTCCTACCAGTTGGTGCTGGTGATCTAGAGTGTGGGTGCATCCTGATCAGTTGGTGCTGATCGAAAAGGAAGTACATCTTCCTTCTATGTAACTTGTAAAACAAATTTTGCAGTTAATAGAAAAGAGTTTGTGGTTTTCCCAATTGGGCTCCATGATAAAATACTGTGTGCATTAATAATTGAAAATTTGATATAATTGTCGTGTCACTGATTCACCCCCCCTCTTAGTGACAATATTTGATCCTTCAAATTATATCATAGCAGGTTCCTTCAGCACAATCTAACAAACTTGAAGGTATATCCTGAAGATGGATTAAAAAGAAGGAATGTCCAACAACAAAGCATCATTGTTCAATGGAGGAGGCTATGCCCTATGGAGAATAAGAATAAAAAAATTCATGTTGGCTCTTGGTTTTGATATCTAGCAATCTATTGTAGATGGTTGCACTGCACCAAACACTCCACCCAAAGATGTTGCACGAAAGAAAATCTGTAATGACAACTCAAGAGCAGTTAATGGAATTCTAGCAGTGTTGACTAATTCTATATGTGTGAAGGTTATGCATTGCAAATCAGCCAAAGAAATATGGGACAATTTGGAGGCCATATATGAAGGAGATGACAAAGTCAAAGAAGCCAAACTACAGAACGATAGAGGTCAATTTGAAAATCTGAAAATGAAAGAAGAAGAAAATATTGCTGAGTAATTTCATAGGGTAGATGACGTGGTCAACTCAATTAGAGAATCATGAGAAGAGGTGACAGATAAACCCATTGTGAAAAAAATACTAAGATCAATACCTATGAGATATGATGCAAAGATTTCTTCATTTGAAGATAGATTTGATCTAGACACACTCACAGTTGATCAGCTCCATGGAATTTTTACAGCATATGAAATGAGAATAGGGAATGATAAATCAACAAAAGATGAAACAATTTTCAAAGCATCTAAGACAAAGATAAATCAGAAGAAAAAACTTCAATCCTACCATCATGAAGAATCTGATGTGGAAGAAGCCAATTTCATTAGAAAACTTCATAAAGGATCAGGGAAGTACAAATGCAAGCTTCCTTTCAAATGTTTTAACTGTGGCAAATTTTGTCATTTTGCATCCAAGTGTCCCTATCTCAAGGAGGACCCTGAAGATGAAGAAAATAAAACCAAACAATAGAAGAAGAAGGAAAAACCCAACTACAAGAAAAGGTTTTACAAAGGGAAAAATAATTTCCACTCAAAAGAAGAAAACAACAGCTCGTGAGAGTCTAGTGACAACGATGAATCTGATGATGATGATGTCCTTTTCTTAGGTATTGAAGAATCTAATGAGATAGAAAAAATTAAACATGAGAAGGAGTTAGAAGATGAAGCAAAAGTTAATATAGAGGAATAACTTCTCAACGCCTTGGATGAATTAAGAAAATACAAAACTAGATATAGACAATTGAAAAGTTTTGTAGTTGAACAAAAGGAAAAACATGAAGAAGAAGAAAGGGAGATGGAAAAACTCATGAGAAATATGAAAAAACAAATCTTAGAAGCAAATAAAATGGAAGAAAGTCTGGAAAAGTCTCTTGAAGAAAAACAAATAACTTGTGAAAGAATGGTGGTATAAATAGTTCATCTGAAAAAGGAACTGGATGCAAAAATCATTCAAACAAAATCTGAAAATAGCTCTAAAATATTAGACAAGATTATTACCATGCAAAGGGATTCAGGTAATAAAAATGGAATAGGTTATTCTCAAAAGGAAAGCAATGTTAACTCAAAATATTATGCAGATACTCTCCTCAGTACATTCAAGAAGAAAAATGAAGAGAAGATAAGTAATGATCAGATGTCCAGAAGATTACTTCTACCCATCAGGAAGGAAGACAAGACAATACCAAAGAAGTTTTATCAAAACAGGTATCCTCACATTTTCCTTGGTTATTGCTTTGCATGCTCTAAGTTCAGTCACAAAGCTATAAATTGTAGAACATATAGAAAGAAAAATATTAAGGTTAAGAACTATATCCTTAAGGATAAACAAACAACAAATTGAGTTAAAAGAAAAAACTATAACTCCTTTTCACCTCTACAAGAAGGGGACTTACAATGCTTCATATGTCATAACCATGGACATAAGGCCATTAATTGCAGATTAATGGAAGTCTCAGAACAACCAATGTTCATTACAGAGAAAAACAAACTTTGGAGAGAAAAAAACATAAAAAAAGTAATGTCTTATTGCCCTAAAAGCTCAAGATAAAAAGGATATTTGGTATGTTGACAGTGGGTGCTCAAAACATATGACAGGTAACAAGGACAAATTTTTATACTTAAAGAAACAAAAAGGTAAATTTACATTTGGTGATAATTCTTTAAGTAACATACCTGGGAAAGGCACGATGAGCTTGGGAAAAGACAAAGCCATAAATGTGCTACTTGTCGAAAAACTGAAACCTAGTTTATTAAGTGTCAGTCAAACCTATGATCAATGGCACTTCTGCATCTTTGATTCCCAAAACTGTGACATTAGAAGAGAAGACACAGGAAAATTAGTTGGTACCGCTCCTGGAACTCCTGAAAATGTATATATATTAGATGCAAAATTGAATGAGGAGTGTCATATAAATTCAGTAGATGAAAGTTGGCTATGGCGTAGAAGGTTGGGGCATATTAACTTTGACAATATTATGAAAGTCAACAAACTTGGTGCAGTAAGAAACTTGCCAAAGATCATACAACCCTCAAATGATATGTGTAGAGACTGCGAACTAGGGAAGCAAACTAGAATAAGGTTCAAGGCAAAATAATACACAATCTCTAAACCTTTAGAGCTTGTTCACACTGACCTATGTGGACCTACGAGGACCAAGAGTTTGCAAGGAGAGTCTTACTTTATGTTGTTCATTGATGAATATAATAGAATGGGTTGGATATGTTTTCTCAAATAAAAATCAGAAGCACTCAACAAATTCAAAGCCTTTAAAACCCTTGTTGAAAATGAAGAGGAGACAAAAATCAAATGTCTTAGATCATACAATGGTGGTGAATTCACCTAAAAAGAGTTTGATCTCTTCTGTGAAACCCATGGAATAAAAAGACAATTCGCTTTTACGATAACACCTCAACAAAACGAGATTGCTGAGAGAAAGAATATAACATTTCAGGAGGCTGCAAGGACTATGCTCAATGAAGCAAAATTGTCAGATGGATATTGGAGGGAAGCTGTAAGCACAACAATATACATATTGAATAGAGGTCAGCTCAGGGTTAATAGTGATAAGAACCCTTATGAACTATGGTTTGGAAGATCTCCATCAGTAAAATACTTCAAGGTCTTTGGAAGTAAATGCTACATCAAAAGACTAGATGAGAGTCTTGGAAAATTTGATGCCAGATCTGATGAAGGTATTTTTCTTGGATATGATTCAAACAAGAAAGCATACAGATGCTACAATATTAGATCACATAATATTTTCGAGAGTGTAGATGTCGAGGTGGATGACCTAAAAACGATAAGGATCAAAAATCAAGAAACCATACCTAAAAATGAAGATGAAGATGATGATGAGACATTCGACACACAACTAGAAGAAGTAGAAGAGAATGAAAAAGAAAGGGAAGAAGATGATATGGATACTAGTGAAAGAGAATAAGATAGTCAAGATGGAGAGATAAGAGAAGAATTCCCAAGAAGAGATACAAAGACACCCTCAAGAATTACTCAAAAGAATCATCCCGAAGAACCGATTATTGGAGATATGAATGATGGAGTGCAAACAAGAAGACAACTACTGTATCAAACATAAATAGCATTGTTGTCACATGTTTAGCCTACCTTAATCAAAGAGGCATGTAAATATGATAAGTGGATCAAAGCTATGAATGAAGAATTGGACCAAATCGAAAAAAATCAAACTTGGGAACTAGTTCCAAGAACAAAAAATAAAAATGTCATTGGAACTAAATGGGTATATAAAAATAAAATGAATGAAGATGGGAAAGTAATTAGGAGCAAATCCATATTAGTATGTAAAGGGTATTCTCAGGTTGAAGGAGTAGACTATGAAAAAACATTTGCACCTGTGGCCAAATTAGAGGCAATTAGGATGTTCTTAGGTTTCTCCAGTTACAAAACCTTTAAAGTGTACCAAATGGATGTCAAGTCAGTATTTCTCAATATAAACTTAGAAGAGGAAGTCTATATTGAGAAACCAGAAGGGTTCCAATTAACCAAAAAAGGAGACTATGTCTGCAAACTAAAGAAAGCACTCTATGTGCTAAAACAATCACCTAGAGCATGGTATGCAAGGCTAGACTCTTATTTACAAAAACAAAGCCTCAAAAGGGGATCAACATACAACAATCGTTATTGCAAAATTGATGGTAATAACATGATCATTGTGGAAGTGTATGTTGATGATATTATATTTGGTAGTGATGATGAAAAAATGAGCAAGGACTTTTCTAATATGATGCAGCAAGAATTTGAAATGTCTTTTCTTGGCAAACTGAATTTCTTCCTTGGATTACAAATAATACAGTCCAAAAGAGGAGTCTTTATTCATCAGTCTAAATATGTTAAGGATATTATTAAGAGATTCCAGTTAGAGGATTGCAAACCTGTTAGTACACCTATGACAGTTGGATGCAAACTAATCAAGGATGATGAGTCCAAACCTGTAGATCCAAAACACTAGAGATCAATGATTGGAAATTTGCTCTATGTAACAACTTCCAGACCTGATGTCAAGCAAGATGTTGGGATGGTGGCTAGATTCCAAGCAGAACCAAAGGAGATCCATGTTCAAGATGTAAAAATAATCTGTAGGTATTTGAAAGGAACCATAGATATTGGTTTGTGGTATCCTAGCAAGGATTCATTCACTTTAAAATCCTATTCAGATGTTGATTGGGAAGGAACTGTAGATGACAGAAAAAGTACAAGTGGATGAGCATTCTTTTTGGGAGAATCACTAGTTGCTTGGATAAGCAAGAAACAACCCTCAATTTATCCATCTAGCACTGAAGCTGAGTATATTGCAGCAACAAAATGTTGCACACAAGTGGAATGGATGAAACAAACCCTACAAGACATCAAAATAATATTTGAAGAACCTACTATTATCCACTGTGATAATACAAGCGCTATAAGTCTCTCTAAGAACCCCGTCCAACATTCAAAATTGAAACACATTCCCATAAAGTACCACTATCTAAGAGATCAGATTGAAAATGAGAACATCAAATTGGAATATGTTCGAACACAAGAAGAAGTGGAAGATATTTTCAAAAAACCCTTAAGCAGAGATGTATTTGAATATCTTAGGAAAAAATTGGGAGTAATCTTTCATCGAACTTAAAATCTCTCAAGAAAATAATACATCAGTTGGCAGCTATTCAGGGGGAGACAACAATCAATGTTAGAAGGAGTCATGCAGTTATGACAGGAAAGGTGTGATTGTAGGAGGAGTTACCAAAGATCAAAGAAGTATTTATATAGACAGATCAAAGGAGAATAAACCCTTTTCCATTGATGCCAAAGGGGGAGAGTAACTTCAGAGGACAAAAGCATCACCACAGGGGGAGATTGTGTATAAAGTTGGTGTGTTTCCCTCAATGACAAAGGGGGAGATTGTTGGACATATTGTAATTCATGTGTTTTCATTGATGTCAACAGTCATAGTAAGCATAGAAACAAGGTTAATCTCAGGAAGAAAAATAATCGACAGAAGAACATCACCTTAAGGCTGAAGAAACTCGTGATTATTGTTGATCACGATAGGATAAATAATGTTCCTATGATAAATTATTAGGAGGGTTAGCAGACACAGAGATAAATCTTAGAAGAGATGGCATGTTGAAACTCAATAGGTATGGTGCGATGAAACACATAACAAATCAAGACCGTTGATGCAAAATCACCAAATCTACGGTAGGGATAAATTGCGGAGATTGGAAGTAGAATTAAACTACTCTCTAGTTACAATCCCACAATCCATTGAGATCTTCAGATCTCATAGCTTCAAAGATCTACGACTTCAGTTGATTCAACAAATGACCAACTTAAGTCAGATTAAATTGTAACTGTCACATGCGCAATCACCAAATCTATGGCATGGATAGATTGCAGAGATTGAAAGGAGAATTAAACATCACACTTGTTCCAATCCCGCAATTAGTCAGGACCGTCCAATATTATAGCTTAGAATATCAATGATTGTGGTTGACTCTCCAATAGCGCAAATATTCCCATTGTGGAGTTGGGTGATGAGTTAAAACACTCGCAGTTTGTGGTTGCACAATCATTCTTGATCATGGATCTCCTTCAAGAATCTTCACAACCGTTGGATCACTTTTGAGTGGAAGGACATGATAAGCGAGAAAAATGATTGAGAATTCGATTATCTGAATTCCCGTCAGCCATTAGATCATGTTAAAGTGGAAGGACATGATAATCTAGAAGAGAAGCACTGCAGAAAAATCGAGTCATCGATCTGAGACTCTAATCAATGAAAAACATTCGCTTTGGGTCTAACGCTATGAGGAGGTTACGCTATGAAAAGTTGAGATTTGAAATCCCCGAAATGAGAATCTTCGTCAGCCCTTGGATCATTCTGATTGGAAGGACATGATAAGCTAGTAGAGAAGCACCATAAATAGATCGATCCGTTAATCCAAGATCTAGATCGAATTAACATCTTTCACTTTGGTTATAAAGATGCGAGGAGTTTATGCTCCAAGAAAGTTTGAGATTTGGAATACTCGAAGCCTGGAAATCCGAAATGAATAAGGACCGTCAGATTTGGAGTACATACGCAGACCGTTGGTTCAGGGCTGTTGGTCAACCAAACACATTAGCAAGGACACTCAGGAGACCACGTTAGCATGAACAAGTCAGTAAGACTACGTTAGCAAGGACATGTGGCGCAATCAGACAATGACAAGTGTCAAGTTGATTCAACATTTCAGGTACGTGAAAATCGCAAATCCAAGTGACATGTGGAGGCTACTAGGATCATGACATGTCATCAAGTGACGTAAGTAAGTGACATCACTCTGAAGGAAAGAAAGGGTTTGAGACTCGAAATCTTCGAAGTCCGGAGACCTGAAGGAGATCTCGATTGTCAATCTGGTGTCACGTGTATTCTTGATCATTGATCTACTACAGTGGAAGGATAGTGTAAGATGAAATGTTAACTGACAGCGAGTGGTCTCCACCGTATTATGACTTACCATAGCAGGTGATCACTCCAAAGGAAATAAGGTGTTGAGATCTAAAATCTCTGAAGTCCGAATACCCGGAGTAAATGGTGACCATCCATCTCAACGCTTGATTAAGTCTGGGCCATCAAATTAAGCCTTGTAAAGAACCAAATCTAATGATTTATACATTTCTGTGAAATAGACATTAACCGTCTGATCTGTTAGAAAAATCTGATTCAAAAGTTTTGAAATGTTGAAAACCCGAAGTTCCGAAGTGCAAAGTTCTGTCAGCCGTCCATCATGTCATAAGAGTGAATCGTGACCATTGATTTGATGAGTGCTCAAGCAATCACTTGGACTAGCGTTTGGTCACTGTCGATGGTCATATGACATAACGTTTTTAAAAGGAAATTATGATACGTCACTGTAATTGGTAAGCCCATGGTTCTGTAACGCTTGGTCATATGTGATGGTTTGAAGGAAGTTCTTCCGTGGAATTTGGTTTATTTGAAAATAACTGAGATTCAAGATTGAGTTTAAAGGATAAAAATTGATCCATACTTGTGATCAATTTATGAAAAACCTTCATGATAAATATATTAAAAATGTGATTATGGTTAAGTTAAACAAAGAGGCGTGATGCTCCAAATAAAGGGACACTGTGTATAACACTCATCCCGTTTGAAGAATATATAAACAAGAAAGATAGGTGAGAATAATGTGACTCTGTAGTCCATATCAGAAGATCAAAAGCTAAAGCAGATTACAGAAAGAAAAACTGAAGATACTTATGTATTAAGTGTGGTTGGGTGGTGCAAGGGTAGGTTGGTACCTGCATAGGGAGTTAGTGCTTCCTTGTCAATTCTAGCTAACAAAACAGGGGGTCGTAGCCTCCTACCAGTTGGTGCTGGTGAACCAGGGTGTGGGTGCATCCTGATCAATTGGTGCTGATTGAAAAGGAAGTACATCTCCCTTCTATGTAACATGTAAAACAAATTTTGTAGTTAATAGAAAAGAGTTTGTGGTTTTCCCAATTGGGTTCCATAATAAAACACTGTGTTAAAATTCTCTATGCAATTTTTTTTTTAAGTAAAAAAATGTGGAGCTTGTTATATTACTATAAGAAAAATACAGTAGCTGTTTGTGATGCCAGCTGTCCCACCTAAACAGGAAACTGGGACAGTTGGGCATCCCTTTCCATGTGTTACCCCGTTCACAAAATTAGCAAAATTGACAGTGCATCGTCCTACCCGAAGGAAACCAGGACTATCAGTCATAGGAATGTAACTGGATGTCATGAACTAGTTCTAAGGAAACTGAAAACTAACTGACCTAAAGCCTAGCTTATAGCAAAAAAAGCAAATTCCAGTTTTGAGCATCAATTGACCTTTGAGCCTGCGCATTTGTCTTTGTCCTCGGGCTTCCGCCATCCTGCTGGGAACGCATAGGCTCGCGCACAAGTTGGGAATTGTCTCTTTGGAAGGGTTCTGGAGTGAGCCGCGAAGAGCATGTCGAGTCTCTGGTCAATTCACGCTCGGCGAAATATCTGGTCATCCAACAAGCTCCTCACCTCAAAAATGAGATTGAGGCACCCCAAGTCTGCTAAGAATGGCTGCTCCTGGCTGTGGCTATCAATTAACTCCGTGGGGGTGGTTTCAGTTGCTTCCTGATGCCTGTGCACCTGTTGATTGTTTGCCTACCACGTCGCCTCCTTGGGTGGTTCAGGAGGAATATCCTCTTCGACGTAGCAGGTGGGGAAAGGCTCTTCGATGCGGGTGGCGCTGAGACCGGCTAATATGCGTGCATGCAGAGGCTTACTGTCTGGACCAAAATCCGAAGGCGGGTTCTAGTTATCTGGCACTGTAAACAGCGTATGCTCAGGGACACTCTCCACGCCTTCCCGCCTGACAACTTGATCCTCACTCTAAGGATTCAATCTTCTTGCAATTTTCTTAATATAAAAGGAAAGGCTCTTCGATATTTACCTCATTGGAATCGATTCTTAAATATAACCTAGACATAGGGAGCTCATAGTGCCCACACTGTAAGTTAGAGATATTGATTTTCAGAGTGAATTTCACTATGCAGGAAAGCATAAATCCACATGTCGGTCCTAACAACGACTAGTTGCAATTCTCCAACATGAATCACAGTGGTTGGTGATGTTTTTCCATTATGAATAGAAGTGACTAGTATCATGCCTCCAACATGACCCTCAGTGGCTAATAGGTTGCTCCGAGCATGAATTGTAGAGGCTAGGTGATGGTCATTAACACGACTCATAAATGTTGGTGAACTATTGTTAGTATGACTTGCAGTGACTAGACGTTTTCCCCCAACATGACTTGGATAGGTTGGTTGCATGTCTCCAACATGATTAACAGAGGTTGGTGACTTGTCTCCAACATGACTCGCAGAGGTTGATGAATTATTTTTCTTATTTTCCTCTTCCTATTCCTTTTAGACTTCTAGTTACTAGTAGCTATAATTTCACCAAATGAGGCAGAAGGAGGAGGAGTAGACTTCACCAATGAAGAAGGTGACTGAAAAAATCAATGCCCTTGACATGAGGTGCTTGTATGAGAAGCATCAGAAGAATTCAAGACATTCAAATTAGACCACAACCAAATTGATAGTCCTACATTCAACCCAAGAATGTTCAAAGTGGCCATTAAGGGGGAACCATCGTTTCCAAAGAAAGGAAAAGCACAAGAATCCCCTTGGGAAGGGGTCCCTTGGTGTCCTCAAGAAATTTATCCATGATGTTCTTATGGACAAGTCCGTCTCTTGTGGGATTGTTCACATATGAAAAATTCTCACACACTAACTCTAGAAAACCAGTGGTATAAAAACCCACACCTTCTAAGAGGTGGCTCCATGCTTCCAAGAGAAATACCAGGTGTCCTTCCTGATCGATAGAGAGATTGGATGACTTCTTAGAATCAATGATCCAAAAGTGGAAGTATAAATACAACCTAAGTTCAACTACATAAAACAATACTCCACTAAAAAGTCCTAAGAAAAAAATAACAAATAATAAACTTCTCCAAAAATTCAACCTAGGTGGATTAGGTCTTGATTCCAAAGCAAACAAAAAGTGGAAAATGGACCTTTTGGAAACTTAAATGGGTTTATTGAGCCCTGATACCAATGAATGAAGGAGTGATAAGTAGTTACTCTGAACTCCATATAACAACCCTATCTGGTGCAAGTAACCCTTGCTTCACAAGGTACCCTCCAGGGGTACTGAAAGTGTGATACAACATTTGTCTTAGGTACCATGGGAAGCCCCCTGCAGTCACCTCTGTGATACCTAGGAACAAAAATTAAGTTTACCAACTCATAGACAGTGCTTGGGAGGTACAGTAAATAATAGAGATCATACGTATGGGAAATGTAGCTAATCCTGAATATTCAAAAGTATCGACACCGCAAGGGGCCAAGTGATACTCAAGAAACCCCCATATATGTGACAATCCACAAAAACTTGGAAAAGTATTGGATGGGTAATCACCACCACTTAGCCTCACATGACCTCATGTTTAGCTCCCATGATAGAGGAGTTTCCCAGCTATACCTATACACTAATTGGATTTTCAACACTCCCTAAGGCAGAGTCCTATGTTCATTTAAACAACCTTGGAGAGTTTACTCTCCAATATATTCCAAGGCCCTATCTTAGACTAGTTTATGAACCCTAGAAACCAAAACTCTAGCAAATTTTAATTTAGCATTTATTTTTAGCGGATATTCTTTACTCAAAGGGTATGAGAGTGTAATTGATGTTGTTTGAGACTCTTGCACAATGAAACTTATAAGAACAATGACAAAGGGAAGTTTACACTAATTCTACAATGAAAAAGAGTTTCAATCAAGAAAAATGCATGAACAATATTTTAGACCTTGAAATGCAATCTTTTCTCTTTCTGATGGAAAATGCACAAGACAACTTTGTCCTAAATTCTAGAAAAGAAAAAGAAGCAAAAAACAATAGCATTCTTTGATCTTTTTCCTTTTAAATGATTTCAAGATAAGAAGAAAAAACAAATGGCTATACTAAGATATTTTTCTTTTTCAAATATGAATGCAAAACAATGTAACATAAAGAAAGAGACCTAGCTAACAACAAACTAGGATTTTTCATTTTCTTCTTCTTTCTACTAAAAACAAAATTAAATGAAAGATGATAAAATAAATAATTTTTTTATTTTGTGTTTGAAAAACCGAAGGAAAGCCCAAAATAAAAGTATTTAACTTAGATACAAACTCAGGTTTCATAGATGACCACAACAATGACCATAAAACAAAGACCCTAATAACAAGACTTGGCTTATTGTTATGCAATCCAATAAATCAAAAGAAGAAAAAGAATAAAAAAATTGTTTTCTTTTCGATTTTCAGACTTCACCAACTTTCTATAGCCAAAAAGAAGTTTCAGGAACCAATGGAGTCCAAAAGACCCCCCAAACAACCAAAAAAAAGGTTTAAAACTTACGAAAAATAAAGGGAAAAATCACCTCCCAGAAGACATAGGTCCCTCTCTCCACTATATGGAGTGTATATAAAATTATATAAGCACCTAAGATTCTGGCACCCAAAGTTTTGGGTTCCATTTTTCATGTGCGCACAAATGAAGTTGTGCACACTCATTCCATAGTTTTGTGCATGCCTCAGTAAATGCACGATTAATGACATAGAGTGTAAACTGGACCGGGTTTTGTCAGCTACGTGCCAAGATTAAAGGCTACCAAGTGTGCATCAATCTGAGTTTCTTCAGGTGCGTCGAAAAACAAGAAGATTCCCATCAGAATCAAGAAAAGAATCATTGAAAAATCTCCCTAAATGATTATTTCTAGCAACATACAAAGATGTGACATGACAATAGTGTTGGCCCTTGACCAAGTTTTGAAAAATACTTGGTCATAATTGACCATTTTGGAACTGTGATAGCTTGCCAAAGATGGAGCGCAACACGAAGCAAGCAAGATCTATTTTTGGGTACCTTTTAGGGTTTTTGGGTTGATGTAAAGGGAAAGGGATGTCGGGCCATGGGTTTACCCATGCTTAGGACCATTTTTGTAATATATAAATAGATACTTAGGCAATATAAAGAAGTAGTAGATGTGATTGCTTAGTGCAAGTAGTAGTACATCTATGTGATGTATATCTAAATGCTTAGTGCTAGTAGATGGATCTGTGTGATCAGATGTATATTGAAAGTGCTCTGTGCATGATTGAAAAGAGATCAAAAAGCTAAGTGCAAGTTGTTGTAGTTTTGTGCTGAGTGCAAGGAAGAAGGATCTAGCGAGCTGCGCAGATATTCTGTCATGTGCGAAGTAAGGGCCACTAAATCTCTATGCTGTAACCGCTTGACTGAGATAATATAAATAAGAATACTTTGTGGACATAGCCCCAGGGTGGGGGTGAACCATTGTAACTCTGTGTAATGTGCTCTATGCTTTGACCTAAGTATTGTCTCCTTTTTGGCTAAGTGCTTGTTGTGATTAAATAGATCTAGTTATGCTCTGTGCTTATGATATGTGAATGAATGTTAGATCTGATATATAAGATGCTTAGTGCTTGATCTGTGGAATCTAATCTATATTTCTGTGGCTAAGTACTGAATCACCTTTAAAGTCTAAGTATTCACTGTGATGCTCTATAGTCTGTACCATCCGTGAAGTACCATAAGGGTTAAATATTGATGAATGATCTATGCTAAGTGCCCTGTAAAAGGTATAATCACATATCAGTGTCCCAACTAAGGTTGCAGACACTTGAGTCCTGCAAACACCCCTGCCTCTACATCGGGTGAGACTTCATCTGCTTCGTAGGTGTTGTCGAAAGGGTCGGTAGTTAGGGTTTTGTTGGTGAGCTCTTGAGCGTTGAACCCTGGTTCTGCCCCTGTGCCAACAAATAGGACGAGCTTTCCCTTGATGCAGGAAGTCTATGTGGATTTCTAGAAGGCACTAGAAGTGTGCAAGGCAGTTGTATTGGAAAAAAGAGTGGAGTAGAGTAGAAAAAGACAACACTCCCCAACAAGAAAGATGTAAAAGGAAGCTATAACATCATAAATAGAGCTAGCTAGTTAGAGAGTTTCCTAGTTGTCTTAGATATCAATATCGACCTCACTCTGAGCCTGTTGTATTATTGTAATTCTTTGAATAAAGTTGAGTTTATTCTATGTCTGAGTTTTGAGAAAAGGTGCATTGTGTAGCATGTTGTAATTCTGAGGTTCTATATATCAAAGATATAAAGTTCTATGGCTATCATATGTGTTTGTCATGTGGAATGTATATCTTTGATATGACGGAATGAGTCCAATAATAAAGATATGACAGTTTTGATCCATTATGTGTCTGTGATGTATGAGCTGAATATGTGTGTGTATTTTTTTAATTCTTAGTCTTAAATAGTCTATCATATATGAGTTACATGGATGCCAATTGTAGTGACTGTTCATGTGTTTAAACCTTCATCCCTGTCATAAGACCCTATGGTCTGTATGATCCTCTCTACATCTCAGGTGAGCTAGGCCAAGGATTGATATGATGGTACTTTGGGGTTTTTGTTGGAAAACTATGGACGAACCCTGGATCTAAAACTCCCCAACATTAAGACGGTTGTGATATGTGGAAGCGTGTACTGAAAGCACCCAACAAATGGTTCCATTGTCGGGACCTGAAGTCTTGTCGAGATCGATGAAGGAAAATAAAAATGAGTTGGAATCCTTCTAAGGAGGAGATTCAATACTGGATAGAAGCGAAAGAATATTATTTTTCCTTGTGAGAGACTCAAGGATTGAGGGTGAATGAGAAGGAATGGAAAGGTAGATATCTTTACTCGGATATGCATGAGATATTCTTCACAAAATTTCCTTGTCTGTTGCATGAATGGATAAAGAGGAAAGTTGCTATAAATTCAGTTGTGTTTCTGTTGGAGACAATAGTTTCAGATCAAGTGCTTGATAGATTGAAGGTGCTATATAACAAGTGGACTTAGGCTATTTATTTTTTGTTTGCTTGAGTGAAGGAAGGATAAATTATTGAGATTGTTGTACAATTTAGTGATTCTTTCAATGAGGCTGAAAGAAAGTTTGAAGAAGGTCCAAGGAAGTGGATGCTAGAGGAGATTCCYATTTTGATCAAGATGTTGTTCATGGAGAGAAGAATAATGTGCATGGAGCCCCAAAAAATGGCTTAGTAAACCCCCTAGCTCTGGCCCATTCTAAAAAAARAATATTTACAGAAATTACTAAACAAACTTTAACAAAATTTAGGAGCAGTGAGAGATGAGGAAATCACTTGCTTMAAAGAAACCAATGTGCCTATAGTAAGGGGATTGGAGATTGTAGTGATACCTTGATATTAATTTGAAAAAATGCAACAACAAAATGGGGGACAACTCTCCACCCAACCATAGACCTTGCTACTTTAATATTCACTTGCASGGACGYATAATTTTAAAGATGGAAATTTATATTAAAATGTAGAAACATGGGCTRATCTTACTAGTCCTTAATATGCAAAATGTAAAATGTTTGGTGATAGTTTTGTAAAAATATTCAAATTTCCAAGGATTTTATATAGTTTCTATTAAATTTTAGCGGTTTTCAAGGTAAAATAATTTTATTCTATGGAATYTGGCTGAATTATTTTTTAAAAATGGAAATTGAYGAATATTGTTTTGGGAAAAAACATGGAAAATTAGTGCAATGGAGAAATTTAGCCCCTAAAATCATCTATGGTAACAGGTCAGCCACGAGCCCCCAATCTACTACTCAACMATCAATCTTAAGCATTATTCTCTCTATATATCCACCAAATAGAGATGCCATTTTCTCATTATTTTCCCTCTATATATAGAGTCCATTTGTGGTAAAGAATCAAATCCCTCAGATCCTTTATTTACTTGTTTATTATATTTTAGTGTTTCTCCATACTTGTCATTACTTATTTTACCATTTTTTTTAAACACCCCAAATATCCACAATAAGTACTTATTATGACCCCATTTAGGATAATTCTTGCATGCTTCTTTCTAATTATTTATTCATATAAGTACTTATTATGACCGTTTTAGGATAATTATTATTATTTATTTATATATTTAATAATAATATGGGGCATGAAAATTATATTGGAGTGGGCCTTGCCTCCATGGAACATAGTGTTGAAATTAACCTACATCATTATTAAAAACATAAAAAATAAATAAGAATGAAACTAATACTTGTATTAAAGAATAACTCTTACAATTGAAGATAAGGGAGAGTTTATTTTTTCTCGAGCATCTCTTGTTGGATAGTTGGTTGTCATTGATGTCAACCTTGGTCAGCCCTAGAAGCATCCCATTGGTTGGGAATAATATAGAAGTGATGGGTGTATTTGAAGAAGTCTCCAAAGTGGTCCTCTTATGGCGTAGATTTAAGCATGGCCCTCAGGGGAAGATGCTTTGAAGAATTCTACAAGAAGCCTAGAGATGTGGTCATGAAGCCTGAAGTTTGAGGAAAAATAGGATGATGGACTCTACTAATGCATTCAAAACTATCTTATATGGATATTCCCCATCATGCCATTTCCAATGGTAGGTGGTACGCCATGTGGTTCCTCACGGTTTAAGAGATATGCCCTCTTGAAGATATAATCCCCGAATTATGGTTGAGAAGCCCAGAACAATTGTAACAAAAAGTGACAARTCGACCCTAAATTAATTAAAAGAAGACAATTTGTTGCAAAAATAAGTTACAAGTTGGCCCTATTGCAATGAATATTAAAATAAATATTAAGGATATTGATGGTAAAGTCGGCCCCAACAAAATAATTATTAAAAATTAAATTGAATTTTATTTAGGTCAAGTCGACCCTAAAAAGAGGGTGCCAGATCTAGTATAAATAAGGCACCTAGGAGTTCATTTTTCACATCAACTCAAGTAATTTTTATCTAAGGTAAACAACGAGATATGAGGTGATTTTTAGAGGAAAGATGAAGTGAATAAGGGAGCAATTCCAAGGGAGGATGAAGTCTTGTGATGATGTGTTCTACGGTATGTTATTTAAAGGCCATCTTTACATTTTTTCTATAAAACAAATTCTAGAATGATTCAAATAGCGTAAGTTGGAGGTTGTTGAGAATAAATATCAAGGTAGTTGTGGTACACATTTATTCTTCTAGGTCGTTATATTTTTGGAGATACACTCTGTGGAAGATAGGGTTTTTGACTAGTCCCGAAACTAGTCTCAAACAAGTGTTCTAAGAAAAACAATCATAACTACTTCATGGAAGATCCAAGTTCCATGAGACCAATTGCATTGGAAAACGTGTATTCCATAGAATGTTTTGTATGGTTTTTAGAACCAGACATCAAATATTTAGCACTTGGAACACTCTACTAGTTCGCTCTCCAGAATAGGCCAGAATTCAACAAGGTCTGCCATTTTTCACTATAACACCTTTTCAGTGACGATACAGGGAGCGAAACTTGGAGGAATTTCATAGAAGATATTTAAATGTACTGGTTACAAGTTTCAGACCTTTATTCAATATAAGTACGGTGTTGGTTTAACTGCTCTCTTTTATTGTCTGAGTTATTGACCCAGGGTTCATGTCTTTCGGGTTTCCAACAAAGCCTCTAAAAATATTGGCCCTCCTGGTAAACCAGAAGGCAACACAGTACATAGAATGCATTGCGCAGTCTCACTCAAGATAGCTTTAAATGGGTGGCTGTAAGACTCAGGTGTTTAAAGCCTAGGATTAAGAATGAGATAGGGGTTTATTAACCAGATCCATGTGCTACGAACTGTGAATGTAATCTACTTATTCCTCAGGGATGCACATTTCCATTTCACAGTTTAATTCCTGAACAACATAATCATAATCTATAACAATATATTAACTCATTTATTAAGCATAACAATGCACTGCTGAAATAAAGAAAAGAGATGCGTGCATTCATCACATTACACAGATATTACCGGGGTTCACCCCCTCTTGGGCTACATCCACAAATATTTGGCTCTTGGATATTTTATTATGATAGTTCTGCATCTCCAGTGCCGCACACTTACAATTCCCTTTGATGGGTAAGATCTGTACGAGGTGAACTAGATCTCACCAGGCTCCATAGTCTGTGATCTAATCCTCAGATCTTCCTGCTCTCCTATGTTCTTAGCTCAACAACTTATAAAATTTGTACCGTCCTCGACCACCCATGACCGAGCCACGCTACATGAGGGAACACTTTCGTTCTCTCACTATAGAACATACTGTAACATACCCAATATTCAACTGAGCTATGCCACATAAATTTTCTCTTCAAACTACATGCAATTATAACATATACATACAACACTCTGGCGGAAGATTTACATATAAACGTAAACAAACAATTACATTCTGTAAATATACGATTTCATATGGAAATAACAGTAGACACAGATATGCAACATATACAGGGAATTTCCCATAAACATACAAACAGTTATAATCACATATATGATAAACCGTAACATAAGCACGTAAATAACAATGATGCATGTAAATTTATCATATGATTGGTACTTATCTTGGAAATATTGTCACCAACTGAGTACAAACCATCCACGAACCTCCCAGCCTTAGACTATACTGTTCATCACTCTCAACAGTGAGTCACCCCCGAGCTGGGACTAAACTCCACCCGGGTAAAGGGATTCCTAGCCAGGCTAAAGGTTCATAGACAATAGGAAAGACTCCGTCTCAGGTGCTCACTCAACTAACAACCTACAACCTCTCATTCCTCACATGCCTATCCCACCCAGGGAAGTGTTCCCCTTCTCTACCCAACAGTCCTTCGACTGCCCCACTTCCCTTCTAGGGCTTCAACAACAGGCCAGACAGGAAGTCTCAGAGCATTGTAGCTACAATTTAGCACCTTCAGGAAATCAATTCCCGACAATTCTCTCGCTCATAGAACTTCTCATGGGCCTGACAACCCGCTCCTTCAATCCTGATCCCAAGCTAACTAGGTACACCAACCGAAAATGGTTATGGAAACAGACTTAGGTACAGTGAAATGAATGTTTGAAAGATAACGAAATGCGTGAGTGAAAATGGTCATGGAATCATTGACTGAATGACTGAATGATGGAAGGAATCATGGGAGAGATGATCGTAAGAATGATCGTGTAGGTGTAAAAATGAGCTAAATCCACACGATATGTATGCATGTCCCCAACTTGACACTTGTCATGTTGGAAGCTACTTTGGTCCACTTGTCCCCAACTTTAGAACTCAGGATAAAATAATTATCCATACTTTATGTTTTAAGAAATATTAATATAATATTCCTTTTTGTCTTAAGCTCTCTAGCTTAGCCCTTTTCTTAACTTTCGACCCTCCCTTTCCCTATTTGGTGGAGTTTAGTCCCACATCTCTTTTATCGTGGTCGGTCTACGTGCAACAATGTATTTTATATTAATCATGAGACATATAAAAAATATGCACACTAGCCTTTAACATCTAGGTGCTCTGGCCTAATTCCAAAACATAAGCACCCCAACTTATAATAACTTTCTCACCAGACTATAACACATATCATATAAAAAAGTCTTGCTGACCTCCATATTGCACGCACTTTAGCTACTCTGCGCGGTATCCAAGAATGTACACACTACATCATTTTACTGCGTAGTACATGCACGCACTATGCCATGAAAGGTGCTTTACAAAAATGATGTCAAGACAGCTCACCAACTTAAGTACACTTACATTACATTTACAATTGGGTTCGGCCGAGGGATATTACAATCCCCTCCCCTTATTTATGCACTATCCTCAGTGCATCATATACCCATATACGACAAAATTTTCAAAAATCCTCAAAAAGATGTGGGTATCTTGTCTGCGTTGCATCCTCATGCTCCCAAGTAGCATCCTCAGTACCATACCAGGTCCATTGGACCTTTACAATCCCTATGGCTCAATTCCAGAGCTGCTTAATTTTCCAGTCCAAAATGTGCACCAGATGCACTTGAAAAGCACCTTCTTGCTCCACCTGAACACATTCCAATCAATAACATGATTAACATCACGTATATATTTATTTAGCAACGATACATGGAATACATTATGAACATACATATATGTAGGTAATGCAATCATATAAGCAACTGGGCCAATCCTCTCTAGGATTTCAAATGGCCCACAAAATTTGGCTGCCAACTTGGCGCAGCTTCCTAGCTTCAGGGAACTCCTGTTAGATTTCACCTTCAAGAAAACATGATCACCCACTTTGAACTCTCTGTGGGTTCTGTTCTTATTGGCATAACTTTTCTGCCTGTCTTGGGCAAATTTTAAATTATTCTTAATTTTTATCATTTCGTCCTCCATCTCCTTGAGCAACTCTAGCCCAACTAATATCCTATCAGCTGGATTATCCCAGCTCACTGGAGTATTTCACTTTCTTCTGTAAAGTGCTTCAAATGGTCTCATCTTCAACGATGCCTGATACCCATTGTTGTAAGCGAATTCTACCAACTGTAGGTAGTCTTCCTATTTCGATGGTTTGTCCATCACATACATTATCGGTATGTCTTCTATCACTCTATTCACCCTCTCTGTCTGTCCATCAGACTCAGGATGATAAGCTGTACTAAAGTTCAGATTTGTTCTGAATCCTTTGAACAATCCTTTCCAGAAATTCGAGGTGAATTTCTGGTCTCTGTCAGACACCATTATTTTAGGAATTACGTGCAATCGTGCCACTTCCTTCATGAAAATATCAACAACATCTGCTACCTTGTGAGTATTTTTTAGTGGAACAAAATGGGTAGCTTTTGTAAGCTTGTCCACCACCACCATGATCGAATCATGCAACTTGCCTGTTCTAGGCAATCCTGTAATAAGATCCATTGTCACTACTTCCCACTTCCATTCAGGAATGGGCAAAGGTTGTAGCAACCCTGCTGGGTGCCTATGCTCACTGGAATTCCATACATATAGCGATGTATTCAACAATCTCTCTCTTCATACCTAGCCAAAAGTAATGGCTCTTGATCACTGCCACGATTTTCTGATATCCAGGGTGCCCTACATAAGGAACATTATGCATTTCATGCAAAATCATATGTTTCAAGTACTGGACATTTGGAACAAAAAATATGTTCTTGTGCAACAATATTCCATATATTCCCAAATTATAACTACCCACCTTTTGTGGTATCTTACCCTATTGTAGCTTTGCTACCAATTCTCTGTATTGCAGATCTGCATTTGCAACCTCCAAAATTTTTCTTTTAATATCAGTCTGATACATGCTAATGTCTGTAGCATGTAGTTCACGCACCCTCTTGCTGAGTGCATCAACCACTTTATTCTCTTTCCCCTTGATATTTTTTATATCAAAGTCATATTCGCTTAGAAATTCTAACCATCTGCTTTTCCTAGCATTTAGATTTGGCTGATCAAATAAATATTTCAGACCATTGTGGTCTATTCTTAACTCAAACCTCTTCCCCATGAGGTAGTGTCTCCATTTCCTCAAGGCATGCACTATGGCTACCAACTCCAAATCATGAGTGGCATAGTTTCTTTCATGCTCCTTCAAATTCCTTGATTCATAACATATACCAAACCCATTTTGACTGAGGACTCGACCAAGTCCTTCATTACATGCATCTGTGCATACAATGAAGTCTTCATTTGGGTTTGCAATCCTTAATATTGGAGCACTTGTCAATAATTGTTTCAAGTGTTGGAAACTCTTTTCGCAATCCAGTGTCCACTGAAACTTTACCCCCTTTCTTTGCAAGGAAGTGATTGGGTGTGCAATCTTTGAGAATCCTTCAATAAATCTTTTGTAGTAGCCTACAAGACCCATGAATGATCTCACCTCT
>SNQJ01S0036657.1:146578-170083 GCA_010110895.2 Picea sitchensis
AATCATTTCCAAGTAGTTGAGCATCTGCATACAAAAGGATCAGACTCCAAAAGAAGGATAGACCCCAACCTTCTACATGGCTTCGTATTTACTAGATGTCATTTGTGCCAGAAACATCTTTGGTGGCATGAACCTTAGCTGGCACGTCGTAGAACTCTTAGTCCACGTACATTTTAGCATATTATGGGAGAATAGGTACAAAAAATCATACTCTCTTATCTGCGATGAATTCATCGCACGTATTTACTTTGTTCTTTTCAAGAAAGAATGCTCGAGACTATCTACCGCAACCAAAAATATGATATCAAAGGTCAGCCACTGGTATCTCGATGATCGCGATACCTACATCAGAGTGTATGGGGCCACCAAAGCACATCATCTCCTGCCCATGCATGTCCCTGACCATCTTATAGTGTGGGAGATATGCTATCAAGCCATCCTACAAGGTTATAATGCCACTCTGGTCAAGGACAAGAAAAGGGAGTTCATACCTTATGGTTTCCATGTAGGCTTCTACATGGTGAAGGACACCGCTCAGGCCAAGCAAGAAGGATTGAGCCAATTGGAGTTCAGATTCCAGACCAACTAATTCCACAAACACGAACCAAATGGTATGGTCTTGAAACATGCCTCACAAGTGTCATCTTGCTGGCCATACGCCCACGACAAGTTTGAAGATGAAATCTTCATAGAAAATTATGAGGATTGGGACGAAGTGGTGGCAAGGATGGCCGATCCCAAAATGACCAGGTTCAAAGCCATGAGCTTGGATGAATAGGTGATGATAATAGAACAATTGTCTCAAGGGCCCCTCAGGGTTAGAGAAGAAATGATAGCAACCGAAGAAGCAAAAGCCCCCTTGGCAGCCTCGGTGCAAGATAGAGGTTTCCCCATGACTCAAGATGCGTGGGAGAGGGGGTTACTCATGATATAACAAGTGCAATGGATAATTGATCAACTGCAATATGACCCAGACCTCATAGTTATGACAAGGCTCCCTTCTGATAACCCAGACGAAATCCAGATAGGCCCAAGTGACCCTAAACTGATAGACGTCGATGAAATCGCTGGGTTCGATGACCCTAAATTAACAACACCACCGACCAGATCATCAACAAGTGTTTTGGCTCAACCAGAGATAATCAAAACATCAGGTAGAGAAAGTACACCAAACCCCCTAAGCGAATTGATAAAAATCTATGACGATGTTGAGAGCCCAGAGGTATCCCTTGTGACCCCTATACATATCAAAGAGGAAAAGGATCCATATAAGACATCTTCCCTAGTTCCTAATGCTCAAATTCAAGGGTTTCCACAGAACGAACAAGAGGTCAAGAGTGTCTTAGACACTGAGCTTCCCAATGCACTAGAGACCTAAGAGGACAGTCCGAAGGATGAGTCAGATTTGGGTGAGCAAAAGGAAGAAGCTCCACAATAGGAAATCGATGTCTCAGTGGCTGAGGATCAAGTAAGTACTGATCCTACCCCCAATGCATCAATTTCAACTGGTACTAAACTCCCCGATGAGAGACAGACAAAATCCGGTCCTTCAAAACACATGGAGGAAGTTGAAGAACCCATTCTTAAACGAGTTTATACCATCAAGAGTCTGGGGAATACACTCACTTGGGGAGATCAATAAATCCCTGAACCTATGGATGAATTAGCTGACATACATACCATCACTTATGACTGGAGAAGGAAAGCTACCGTCCAGAGAACCACCAAGAAGAGGAGGATCACTTTATATCGCTCCATCCTCATCGCTACGGAGGAAAATACAATCAACATGGAGCATACTAAGATGTCCGAACTGATCGATGCAGGGATGGAAATCAAAGATGCCACCCTAGACAGAGCTAGAAGATATGAAGAGGAGCTGGACGCTGCCCTGAAGGAATTGGAACATTTGCACCACTTGGCGAAATACTATTAGGACACCACACATGCCGCGATGTTCCTAAGGAGTGAATTCCAGGAGGCCTACAACAAAATTACAGATGAGCGGCACCTATTCACTGCAAGGATAGTCGAGCTCTAGGAAGACACCCTCATGGCACTTGCGACATGAAAATATATGGAGAGGTGGTACGAGAAAGCACAAAAAAATGTAGAGAGCGTCGACTATATCAGTGCGTTCCAACATGGCCGAGATACAGAAGAGCACAACATTCAGGTGTTAAAAGAGAGCAACCTTGATCGCATAACGAAATCAACCGAGTATTGGGAAAAAATGGCTTGAGAACCTCATTGGGAAATCCAATAAAGATGGGCCAAGTGAGAGAAAAGATGGATCAAGATCAACTGGGTAATGAAAGACATCGACCTCCCCAAGTTTGGTACACTCGACGACTTTGTTGACTTGCGTGACATAGTTCAGATTCACACCGAAAAAGACTCATCCTAGGCCAAGGAAATAACAAAGGTAACAAATATGGCGCCAAGTTAGGTGCGACAGTTCACGAAACACCCGATCAAAGCACAGGCTATGTTGCAATAGTTGAGTTCTAGAATAGTCAAGTATCAGGCACATGCAGTAGAGATAAGAGAGTTTCACTCGGCCCCAATGGAACAACATAGATTCCCATATGCCAACACATGCGAGAATGTGTTCATAAAGTGTTCAGAGTACGAGAAGATTCACCCACTGAAGTGATATCTCGAGATGACTCTTAGAAAAAATGACAGAAGAGAATGCCATGTGGCGAGTTTTGTTTCACTTATTTGCACTTTAATAGTTATTTTTAGTTAATTTTATGTTACAAATAAGATCATCGACCAGTTAGTTAAGGGTCGATGGTTGCTGCAAAGACCCTCATTTTTGGTTTTGTTAAGAACTATTTCAGAGCTTCCTTTAATTGAGAAGTCCTTTTGGACCAGAGAGAAGTTTGTGTTGTTTTCATCAAATGCGTGTATGATTGGATGTGGAGAAGAATTATTTCTTATTTTGTCTCATGAATGGATGTTGTAATGAGTAAGAGCTACTAGATCTATTGATAAGTTATCTGATGCAATATTTTACAGTTCTTTCCTTTAATGATGAAGATAATCGTTGTGTTATTATGTGATTGATGATTAGAGTTAAGTGAATTATTTTACTTGCCATCGTTTATCACATGCATGTTTTCTTCTGATAAATCGTATCCCAGTCAGTAATTGGATTACCAACACAGTTAATGTATTAGTACTAGGCATGTGGTAGAGAATCATTGTCTGCATGCTAGAGTGAAAGGGTTATCCCAAGCTCAACCTCTTCTCCAGTAGTTAAGTTTGTTCCCATTTTGTTTCCTGGTTGGTTTATACCGACCCTATCTTATATCAGTCCCACCTAAGAGAAAATACAAAAAGAGAACGTCCGAACCAAAGGAGAAAGCCTTCACAAGAAAACATAAAGCCCATCGATTATTTTGTTCGGATCACAAGATATGGAGAACCATTCCACTATTAAATGCTACAGAGTCTAATTGGGCCTCGGTGGCAGGTTTGGTTCCTGCTGTTGAGTTAAAGGGATCTTGGACCCCTCAACAACACATTCTTGTTACATGGATGATATGGCACACATGTCTTAGCATATGGTTTGATGCACATCTTGATGATGGTATTGGTATATGATATATGTGAGTAGATCTGGTTATATTTCATGGTGATCKCGATGAGATATAAGTATTAGTATCARTAACAGTGACAGTGACAGTGACAAAGACACTAACACGGATAGTGACAGGTTGGATGACATGTTGATTATCAGTGACAGTGTCAGTGACAAGTTGAGTCTACACTTATATTTCAAGGTGGATGGAAGGGGCAAGGAAAGGGGGTTGTAGCCTCCTTCTAGTTGGATCCATAGAATATAGGGAGTTGGAGCTTCTTTCAGTTTGGAGCCTGTAAATTATGGGGTTGTATCCTCCTTCCAGTTGGAGCTAGAGAACTCAGAGAATTGAAGATTCCTTCAGGTTGGATCCTCCTTCCCGTTGAAGTTGGAGAATTCATGGAGTTGTAGTTTCCTTTAGGTTGGAGCCTGTGAACAGGGGGTTGGATCCTCCTTCCATTTTGTGTTGGAGAATTTTTATGTTGGTGCTTCRTATGAATGTAATATTTTAATATATAAGAAATAATTCTGTGGTTTTCCCCCATTTGGGTTTCCACATAAAATTCAGGTGTACTATGTATTTGTGGTTATATGTTATGCATTGTTGAATGGAATTGTTAATTATATATTGAATGTAGTCATAAGTGATAAAATTGATTGATAAGTTGAAGATTAGATGTTCTTATTAAAAGTGGTAAAAATTGATCAATATTGATTCACCCCCCCTCTCAATATTGGTTAATATTCCAACAATTTGAATTAGAGCAGGTCCTTCAAGAATCGGTCTAACTGCTAGAAGGTAGATCATGGATAATAGATATAGAAATAATGGAATACCAATATTTGATGGTCATGATGATCAAAATTATGAGATGTGGAATATAAGAATGAAAACATTTTTATAGGCACAAGGATTTTATGTTTGGAAATCAATTATTACATGATACATTGCTTCAAAGAAACCAAACACTATAGCCAAGAAGGAATTGAAAAGAAAAAAGAAAATAGCAATGGATTTCATCTTGGAAGGATTATCTTATTTAGTAAAAGAAGAAGTGGGATAATGTTCATCAACCAAAGAGATTTGGGATAAGCTTCATAATCTCTACTATAGGGAAACTCTTCTTATAATAGAGCCAAATCATGTTGATCAATATAAAGAAGATATTGAGACATAACGAGAAGAAAAATGCTCATCATGTCAGACAGATCCAAAAGAAGATTGTGAATAAGGTGTAATGGATCTCAAGGATGAACTAATCAGTGCTTTAAGTAAGCTAAGAAAATAAAGGAGAGAAAACAAGTCTCTCAAGGAAGAATTGATCAAGCTAAAGGAAGGTTATGAAGAATTCAAGTAGGTTATCATAAATCTAAAAGCTCAGCTAGAAGAAACCAAAGTGATTAAAGAAAGTCTCAAGGATTAATTGAAAGAAAAACAATGTTTGGAAGATGAGATTGTATCACAAAGAAAGGAAGCAAAGAAGAGAAATAAATATTGACAAGTCATCTTAAGGAAAAATCTGAGGACTTAAACAAGCTTGAAGAAAAATTTAGTCAACAAAAATGAAGAATTGAAGAAGAGATCATCTCTTTGAAGACCCATCTTGAAGAAGCAAAGAGAATGGAAGAAGTTATGAAGATATAGATGATAAAGAAGGAAGAATATTGTGAGAAGTTTGAAGAATAAGTTGTTACATTAAGGGTTGAATTTGACAAGATCAATAAGAACTTGAAGAGCTCTCAAGTACTTGAAGATATTATATTTTGTCAAAGGTCACCATTCAATAAAATAGGTATTGGATACATTGGTGAGACCTCATGTAAATAAGATGAAAATACCAATCCCAACAAGAAATTCAGAGAGAGAGGAAACTCCACATAGCTAGTAATGAAAGTTGAATAGAAGAGTTCCAGGTAGTCGGAAAAGAAGAATGAAGAGAAGGATAAGAATTATGCAGACATTATCAAAGGAAGGAACAATGAACAACAAGAGTCAAAGAAGAATGAATGTAGAAGAGATGTATTTCAAGAAAGACCTTCTACCTCCAGGTATCAAAGAATCTTCAATCATTGTGAAGGAAAAAACAAAAGAGAAGATCGTGATCATCTAAGGCACGGATTCAGAAGGAATAAATCACAAGGAATATCATTCACTCCCAGGTATCAAAGATTCTTTTATGGTTATTATTTTACTTGTAATAACTTTGGACATAAAGATGTATATTACATAGCTTATGGAAGAAATGTTCAAGAAATAAATGTTTATGTGCCCCCCTACAACATTGAATGTTACAAATTCCACAACTATGGACACATAGCTCATGATTATAAAAGAATGATGGATACCTCCATCAGGAAAAACAAGCCTTGGAGAAGAAAGCAAGAAGAAAAACAACAGGTGAATGAAGAACATGCGAATAAAGATCAGGTGAATGAATTACTCCCATAAATCATACTCTCAGGATTCGTAGTAGTGTGAAATCATGATGAATCTACAGGTAAAGAGGAAGATGTCAACGATGACTCCGCATCATAGAAGATTCATCCATTTTTTTAAGCCATTTGGCTTGGAGACTCCCAATAAATATGAATGTTGAAGAGGGGGAGTCTAGGCAACAACTATTGTAGATCATAGAACTATCTTTCAGGTAGTTTGAAGTGCTTGTTTGTATATTTTGGGAAGATACATTATGAATGAAAGAGTCGTTGATTAAGAAGATTTTTTTCAAGAACAAATCTCCATGCAAGTATGATAAATTCAACTTGACGTTATGAAGAATATTATTGACACTTTTGAGGCAGAGATTCATGATTGTATGGAATATTTCAAGCATGTATTCAAGCAGGGACATATTCAGTACAAATTGTTACAGACATGTAGAKCTTGATTTGCAAACATATTGAGAAGAAGGAATATGTAGTAATCAATTACAACAAAGTCGAAGAAGCATTCATAAGAGTAATGTGATGGATGGGTCATAATCGTGTGTAGCAGAGACATGGAAAGTTTCATGACACATGGACATAAATGAATTCATGAGATATGTGGCAGGTCTAAAAGACAATACTTGACATAAATCAGAGAAGGTACACAACAGTGGATGAAAGCATGAGCTCAAAAGGAATTGCAGAAAGGAAGATGGACTCACTGTAAATCATATGAATTAGAAGTAAAACGTATTGATAGAGAAAAACCATCATGAAGAGTTATACTATCAAGAGAAGATTGTTGGTTGATTATGTCATTGATGCCAGTTTAGTGAAGATGACAAGCCTTGAAAACTTGAAGTCAAGTAATGAAGGAATCTGAACATGAATTATTTTCATATACATCACTAGATTATAGTAACATGAAGTACCAATGGAAAAAGAGCACCATAAAAGAGGAAATAAAGAATATACAAGAAGCCCCATATTTATCTACACAAAATCCTACAAAAGAAGACAGGGGAGAGAAATCGTCAGAGGAAGTTACGCTTAATGTCAAAGAAGAAGAGAAAGAACAAAAGAAGAAGAGAAAGATCAGAGGCATGAAGACGGGGGGAGTGCATGAATACTGAGAGAGATTGTTCAGAGAAGGTATACTGTYAGGGGGAGTCACTCTTTGATGTTGATATAAAAAGGGAAGAGGAAGATCAGAAGAGAAATATCAGAAGCATGAAGGCAGGGGGAGCARCRCCAAAGAGAGTTACCATTTTCCATTGATTTCAAAGGGGGAGAGAAAGATGAGGATAGAAATATCGAGAACATTGGTTACAGGTGGAGTATGCGTGTTTCCATCAATGCCAAAGGGGGATATTGTTGAATATTTAGTTGTCATTGATGTTAATCCTAGTCAACCCTAGAAGCATTTCTGAAGCAAGTTTGGAAGCATATATAAGTGATGGGTTTATTTGAAGAAGTCTCAAAATTGGTCCCCTTATGGCATAGCTTTAAGCATGGCCCTCACAGAAGACACTTTGAAGAAGTCTAAAATAATCCTAGAGATGTGGTCATGAAGCCTAAAGTTGTTTGAGGAAAAAGAAGATGATGGAMTCTACTAATACATTCAAAACTCTCATAGATGGATATTCCTCATCATGCCATTTCCAACGGTAGGTAGTACGCCACGTGGTTCCTCATGGTTGAAGAGATATGCCCTATTGAAGATGGAAGTCTCAAAGTATGGTTAAGAAGCCCTAAACAGTTGTAACAAGAAGTGACAAGTCAACCCCAAATTAATTAAAAGAAGAAAATATGTTTCAAAAAAGAAGTTACAAGTTGACCCCATTGAAATGAATATTAAAATAAATATTAAGGATATTGTTGGTAAAGTTGGCCCTAATGGAATAATCATTAAAAATTAAATTGAATTTTATTTGGGTCAAGTCGGCCCTAAAAAGAGGGTGCTAGATCTAGTATAAATAAGGAAACTAGGAGTTCATTTGTCACATCAACTCAAGTGATTTTTATCAAAGGTAACCAAGGAGATCTGAGACGAATTTCATAGGGAAGATGAAGTGAAGAAGGGTGAAATTCCAAGGGAGGATGAAGTCTCGTGATGATGTGTTCTAAGGTATGTTATTTAAAGGTCATCTTACCATTTTCACTATACATTGTTTTATATAATGACTAAGACAAAAAAATTTGGAGGTTGTTGAGAAGAAATATGAAGGTACTTGTGGTAGACAATTCATCTTCTGAGTCGTTTTATTTTTGGAGATACACTCTATGGAAGATAGGGTTTTGGACTAGTCTTGAAACTAGTTTCAAATATGTGTTCTCAGAAAAATAGTCATAATTGCTTCATAGAGGATCCACATTCTATGAGACCAATTGAATTGGAAAGAGTACAGTCTATAGTATGTTGTGTATTAGTTTCAGAACTAGATATCAAATATTCAACCTGTGGTATTCTATACAAGTTCTCTCTCCAGAATAGGCCATAATTCAACAAGGTTTTCCATTTTTGCTATAACTCCTTTCCAGGGACAATTCAGGGAGTGAAACTTGGAGGAATTTCAGAAATGATACTAAAGAGTATTGGGTACAAGTTTTATACCTTTATTTAATACAAGTACGAAGTTATTCTTATTGAAATTTAGGGTTTGTGACTAATCCAAAAACTAGTCCCACGATACTGAGGTAAAGTTTGATGAAGATGGTATTCTCTTGTTGTTGAAGTTGAGGAAATTATGCAAGGCTATGATCACATACACCATGTTTCCACATGACTAAAGGTATGATATATATGTGTTCTATTTTGATGGTTATGGTATATGCTTAAGGCATATCTTGGATGGTTTGGCACATGCTTAAGAAATTCTTTTGGAATATGGTTTGAGGAGCATCTTGGATATTGGGCACATAGTTTGAGATGTACTTCGGTATATGTGTACATTTTTTAGGCATACCTTGGCACATGGTTTATGATATGATACATACTTGTTACATGGATGATATGGCACACATGTCTTAGAATATGGTTTTATGCACATATTGATGATAGTATTGGTATATGATCTATGTGAGTGGATCTGGTTATAGTTGATGATGATGTTGATGAGATATCAATATCGGTCACAGTGATAGTGACATAGACACTAACAAGGACAGTGACAAGTTGGAAGACAGGTTGATTATCGGTGACAAGTTGATTAACAGTGTCAGTGTCAGTGACAGGTAGAGTCTACACTTATATTTCAGGGTGGAAGGAAGGGGCAAGGAAAGGGGGTTGTAGCTTCCTTCCGGTTGGAGCCATAGAATACAAAGAGTTGGAGCTTCCTTCAGGTTGGAACCTGTAAATCAGGGGGTCGTAGCCTCCTTTTAGTTGGAGCTGAAGAACTCTTGGAGTTGGAGCTTCCTTTAGGTTGGAGCCTGTAAATCAAGGGGTTGGAGCCTCCTTCCAGTTGGAGTTGGAGAATTCAAGGAGTTGTAGTTTCCTTCAGGTTGGAGCCTGTAAACAGGGGATTGGAGTCTCCTTCCAGTTGGTGCTAGAGAATTTGGAAGTTGGTGCTTTCTATGAATGTAATCTATTGATATATAAGAAATCATTCTGTGGTTTTCTCCCATTTGGGTTTCCACGTAAAATTTTGGTGTGCTGTGTATTTGTGGTTATATGTTATGCATTGTTGAATAAAATTGTTAATGATATATTGAATGCAATCATAAGTGATAAATTGATTGATAAGTTGAAGATTACATGTTCTGATTAAAAGTGGTAAAAAGTGCTCAATATTGATTCACCTCCCTCCCCTCTCAGTATTGGTGAATATTCCAACATCTCTTTTATACATGAAATTGCTTTAAAATAGAGATAACAAATTTTTGAATATAGATCCACTTCAGAATTAATGAATATCAAGTGCTTACAACCATTTTACAATTTATAGAATATACAAATAATTTCCAATATTCTTTCCAAATCCCAATTCATCTTGCAATGCCTTTAATTGCCAAATTCGTATTTTAAGATATGTGGCTTGTAATAACTTGCCCAAAAATATGTGCAAAAGCATTATTAATGGTGTTGGTCTCTCGATATCGATGACATATACATGACATATATCTAAATATGTAATAAAAAAGAGTAGGTACATAGAAATTGGCTCTACAATAATAAAACCATAAAATATATGTTTTATTCTCTTCCTCAAGTGGCTACATTATTGGCGGTGGTCAATTTCCTCATCCGCAACATGCTAAATCCTGAATACATGGATCTACAAATACTTTTCACCATTAAATCGAATTTATCCAACTTGTAACTTGCAGACCAAATGCAGGTGCATTGAGACTATGGTTACATGTAAGCAAATAAAACCTAAGATGATGATTGGTGATGATGTAGGGGGGAGTAAAAGGTACATGTATAAAGACATGTGATGGAAGAATGGTTGATGAACAATGTATGGGAAAAGTTTTCCCAGAGAATCGACAGATACAATCGCTGGTGACCCATGTACTTCGGTGGATGGTAATATTTTTATATGTACTTTAACTATGTTTATGTTTGCAGGTACAAGAAGATGAATGAGGATGAAGACAAAAGACCACAAGACTANTAAAGACATGTGATGGAAGAATGGTTGATGAACAATGTATGGGAAGAATTTTCCCAGAGAATCGACAGATACAATCGCTGGTGACCCATGTACTTCGGTGGATGGTAATATTTTTATATGTACTTTAACTATGTTTATGTTTGCAGGTACAAGAAGATGAATGAGGATGAAGACAAAAGACCACAAGACTAAATATGAATATGAAGAAGAGACCAGTTCAAAGGGCCAAGTGAAGAAGATAAAAAAATGGATCACAAATATTCATTGGGGAGAGTATGAAGGAATAATTCTCACTTGTAACCATGAATAATGTCTAAACAATATGACGGAATAATTCCCACTTATATAATGATAAGTGTCACTTCTATTTGCATGAAACCACTGTTTCTTGTATGTTAAAGCCATTTGTATCAAGGGAAATGAGGAATGATATTTGGAATGATTGAGTTAAGAAGTGGAATGTTAAAGCCATTTGTATCAAGGGAAATGAGGAATGATATTTGGAATGATTGAGTTAAGAAGTGGAACATAAGAAGTGCCAAAAGAAGCAATGTCGGACAATGATCACCAGTTCATGTCCAAGGCTGATGCAGGTGCCTCCAAAAAATTCCCTCAACAGGATAGAACCATTTTTAAAATGGCTACATCATGATCGAGGCCATGCCTTGCAAGGTGGTTTAAGTATCTATTTCAAAGATCGGAAAGCATTGACATCTTTGTATGAATTTACATCTTCAGTGGTAAAAAGCTGGAAGATATTGTGCCATCTTCCCACAATTGTGATGTCCCTCATGTTATCAGCTAATTGATATTTATAAGGATGGTTCTGTTATCTTGCTGACTGAATATGGACAGACCAAGTATGATCTCAATCTTCCTACTGATGAGTAGCTGTTGGACCAGATCAAAGCTGGATGAGAGTGCTACTACCAATGCAACCAACAGAGAAGCTGCTTGCAAGGTGAAGTCCAATCTGGTTTGGAACGACTTCACTACTGTGATGAGAAAGAGCTACAAATTTATATTGATGGTGAAATCAGTTTGGAAACCTTGGTAATGGTGAGAATTTGTCTTTGAATCTTTTTGGGGTTTGTGAGGAGGAAGAGAGTGAAATTGAAGAGGAGGAGAATACTGGCGAAGATGTGGCTGGTGGATCAAAAAATGCAAGTGACAGTGAGCGTGGGGTTGTCAGATCTGCAAAGGGAAAGAGGTTGGAGGAAATGGAATGTCGAGGTGTTCTTGCAAGAGAAAGTGTTTGTTTGAATTGACATGCTGGAAAGGCAGGAAATACATTGGATAAAAAAGATCGAAGTAAAATCATCTCCAAACACAGAGCAACGAATATGAGAATGGTATCGAACTCTGGTCCAAAGGGCAAGATCTAACTAAGAAAAACAAACATATCCGCTATATCAAAGTCACATTTAAGTTCGATGAAATCAAAGGCCATTTCATTGCAATGTCGTGCTATGAGTTTTTGGTCAAAAGTAAGAGGTTAACATTTCTTTGTGAAAAAGAAAGAATCTATATATTTTTAAAGTGGTTGTATTAAATGCAAGGAGAGCAAAACGAGGGTTAGAGGCATGACACGATGAAGGTTTTTTAAAAGAGTGATGGATCAATAATCGATAGTCATTAATTTTGTTTTATGGTTTCCTTCACATAGGGTGATTCTCCAAAGTGGATAGTTGAGAAGAAACAATATGTTTTCTTTTCTAGAGAGGGTGTCGAAAGGTAACATGTTGGATGGGGTTTGGGTATGATCCAAGAGGAAATAAAAAAATCAATTTTGTATGGGGCATTGAAAATGTTACTAACAACCAAGCTAAGGCACTAGTAGTGTGGCAAGGGTTATCACTACTAAATAAATAGATGAATTTAAAGGTTTTACATGATTAGGCATTCTACAATCATAATCTGTTATTTGCATGAGCATAAATATTTGTGTGGCTATCATTTGTTAACTATCATTCACAAATAAAAAAAACATTGGTGAACATATGGAAAAATTTGAGTATTTCCAAGTTCTCAAAAGGATAAATAAGAAGGTTGATTATTTGGCCATTGAAATAGTGGCCTTAGAAATTGGGAAGATTTGTGTAAATGGGGAGGCTCCTTGTCCTACCCACCTTTCTTGATTTATCCAATGTTTATTTAATTCTTTGTATGGTTTGCTAGTGTAAGTGGCAAAACATAGTAATTCTTTGATGGGATGGAAAATTAATCCCTCTCTCTCTGGAACTCTTACATTTGTGCAGGCATAGGGTGGCTTTTATGTGGTACATGGAAATTTAGTCAGAGGAATGTGGGATTATTCCTATCTTTCCCTATGTATTATTATCCATTGGAATGGATCTGATAGATGGTGTGTATGAAAGTATACATTTTCTTGGATTGTTCTAGGGTTCTATTTGTCATTTGGCTACCACTAGCTCTGGTATATTTTACCTCTATTTGTTTAGTCTTTCATCCTATGTATGCCAGGGGATACCAAGTGAATTGGATCCTAAATTATTTTTTGTTTTCATTTGAAGGTAAATTATCGCCCCCTACTCTATTATTGTTTCAGAAGGACTCTACTAGAATATGGCAAGAGAGATGCCACTGTCATTGTCTTTGTGAGGTTATAAGGGCCCAACCCCATTGTGATAAAAATGTAAAAGAATTGTAGGAATAATTACCCTTCTTCAAAGTCCAAGTGGCCTCTAATAATTTAGAGATAATGAAGTCTGTGGCTTGACAAAATCAACAAATTGAGTGATTGGAGGCTCATTGCAAAATGGTATATGAATTGGCTTTAGGAATAGCTAAGGGTTCAAGGACTAGAGAAAATTCCTTCCATTCCATGGTTTGATTTCATGTGTGGGAGGAAGCAATAGTTCAACATCCCCATGGAGATTTGGAAATGGGGAATGGAGAAATGGACCTTCCATCTGGTGAATGGTATCAAGCAAGAAGCTCCTAGTGAGAAAGACTATAATTATGCCCATATTTTCTGAATGCTTTGAATTTTTTTTTCTTTCTCAATATGTAAGGATATATACCAGTAGAATTCTCAGCTTTGCATCTAGGACAATAAAATTATCCCGGCTTCTAGGTAGCATTTTTTAACTATTGCGAACTTTGAGAAAGTGCAAGTTCTATTGCTAGAATTATTGTTTTTACTTTCATATTGTTTATGCATGTCCATACCCCCTTTTTTAATATACATATTATCCCTTTATGTAAAAAAAAGTTAGAGAATCAATCTACCAATAGTATAATAGAGCATTATGATGGAACATTGATGATATTTTTGTAAATTAATTATTTGCAGTTTTTACATATAACTTATATTACTTTAGTATAAATTGAGAAGAAGATGGAGTTCACCTCCCTTGCCCATGGGTATAGTTTTCCCTCACCACCATGAGAGTCCTTATTAATATTTCCCCATTCAACAATAGCCTTTACCACATAGAAGCTCCTTATATTCACCATCTAAAAGCACAATGTTTTCTTGCAAAACATGCTTTTTAAAAATATAAGGAGTCTATGAGACAGACCCCTCTATGGGACAACATTAACCCGCCATGTTTTTGCCTAACTGTGATAGCCAATATGCTCCTAGGAACTAATTCAAGCATAAGAAAGTTAAACAAGAGAACATCCATAAGAAAAAATGGTAATCAAATCCTTGAAGATAGCCAAGTCCACCAACATTCCAATCATTTTCATTAAAAATCTAGAAAACATTCCCAAGCTGAACATCTGCTATGCAAGACAAGCAAAAAAACTCTTTTTCTTGTTGATCATATTTTAAATGTAAATTTTATGGAGAATGTCCAAGACTCAAAATTATGGAATCTTGGATCTAGACTCAATGGGTTCCCCACATGAAATAAGGAATTTAAATTTACTTTTGCGATAAGGGTTTCCTATTTCTTTCACTTTAAGTTAAAATATGGTTCATATTTTATCTTTCATAGTGCACCATGGTTTTTGGGCACCAAAGCGTTGTATCTAATTTAATCGATGGTCCTTGGCTTTTTATCCAAAGGAGGAGATTCCATATTTTTTCCTAGCATGGGTACGACTACCTAATATTCTTGTTAATTTATAGGATGTTGAGACGCTCAAATTGATCCAAGTGGATATTGGTGGCCACCCACCTATTCCAACTGGCTCCTCTTGACAGTTTTTAGTTTAGCACATTCTTATGTAATTCTTTGCAATTGTGGGTTCTACACTTCTGGGGTTGTTTGAATCCCTACACATATTCTAGGTGGATATTGGTGGCCTCCCACCTAATCCAATTGGATTATTTTGGAAGTTTTCATGTTAGTACATCTTTTTGTACTTCTAGGGCTGTTTTGGGGCCTTAAAAAATGTCTTTTTGGCTTTCCATAGTCAAAATGTAGATGGATTCATAGTTTGATGACATAATATTTATTCTCGAAAATACCTTTCCAACGGGCTATCACGCACCTAAAACGGAGGTCGTATGCAAAAGTTATGAACCTGAGAAGTTGAGGTACCAACTTACCCATCGGGGCCCACATAACTTTTGGCAGTTCATCTCCTAGGGTTAGGGTTTTGGATGTCTAGGGTTTTGACATTCATGAGTAATGTTAAAAAGGCCTTTGAAGCCTCATTGTAATCATTTTTCTCAGACGGATGCACGTAGAAGCCACATATCTTCTTAGATATAACTACCACCATTTGAGAAAGTTGTTTTCAGTTCTGTATTTTTACAGTTTCAACCTATTTTATTTATTCAATAGAAGTTATTGTTCACTAGATATCTGTTGTTGTTTGCATTATCTTTGTGTTATTGTATTCAATATGTTATTCTTTTCGTTCTGCTCATAAATCTAGATCAGTGGTATCAGAGCGGTTTACTCTTCATTTATTTTTCTTCGTTCATGTCCCCGAAAATATTTGGGTACAAGAAGTTGGGAATCGAACCAGTCGAGCCTTTTTAAGATTTCCTACGCCAAGCATAACAAAAACCCATGGGGGACAAGAAGAAAGATGATGGAGCAGGAGGTTCTTTTAAAATTTTGCTCAAGGAAGCCCTTGCATGACAAAGGAATGAAATGATGGACACCTTTGCACATATCCTTCGATGGTTTCCCATAGGAGACACATCTTCATCAAGTGGCCATGCAT
Source organism: Picea sitchensis (assembly GCA_010110895.2). Taxonomy (NCBI): domain Eukaryota; kingdom Viridiplantae; phylum Streptophyta; class Pinopsida; order Pinales; family Pinaceae; genus Picea; species Picea sitchensis. The sequence goes on from SNQJ01S0036657.1 coordinate 162,362, forward strand.
CCCCCTTCAAGGTACAAGTAAATTTTGATATTCCATTATTTGAAGGAGTGATAGATGCGGATGCTGTAGATAAATCACTGACTCTGCTTGAAGGGTATTTTTCAGTGCACAATTTTTCTGACAGGGAAAATATTAATTTTGCACTGCTCAAGGCCACCCCCCATGTTAAGGACTAGTGGGATACCTAATCTGAGCAAAGGGCCATAGAGGAATCTGCAATATTTGCGGTCACCCCCAAATGGGATTCCTTCAAGGATGCCATTAAAGAATAGTACTACCTAGTTGGAAGCTATGAGGACCAGTACACACGATGGACTACGCTGCGTCAGGAAAGGGACCAAAGACTACCATATTTCACCAATATTTTCCATACCCTACGCATCAAATTGGGTATCAAATACTCTAAACGACATCTGGTACTCAAATACCATGGCCGTCTGCATAGATACATTCAAACAAAAATGGAGTTTTTGGACATCACATCATTAGTTGTGGCTTATAGATATGTTGTCAAGATCGAGCATAAATTTAAGCAGAAGAGGGAAGAGTTTGGATTTGCAAACTTCTCACAGCCGAAGAAGGGAAAAGGCGACCCCAATGGACAAAAAAAGGGACAAAGAAAATATGGTCTCTCTCGGGACAACCAGTCCAGGACGAAACCCAAGAAGGGTAATGAGAAGTCAAAGAAGGACACAGGAAAATGGTGTAAATACCATAAAATCCCTTGGCACAACAACGAAGAATGTCGCTCCAAGAAGTCACTAGTAGCCAAGATGAAATCTTCCGAGGCAGAGGCAGATTCTGACTCCGAATCAAATCCAGAAAGTGGGAAGTGGATTATCGATGCTAAACCGAGTGCCATTGTCGCTACCACCAAAGTCCAACCAGGAGAACCAAAAGAACCAGAGGAAGGGGAACACCTCTTTCACTCACATATGTGGGTAAGGGGACCCTGCTGCATTTCATTGTCGATAGCGGCAATCAGAAGAACTTGATTTCAGTAGAGTTCGTCAAGCAGCTAGGCCTGTCGGTAATACCGCACCTGCATCCCTACACCACTGGGTGGCTTCGCCAAGGACGAGATCTCCACATCAGCCAACAATGTCGTCTTCCATACAACATCAAGCCCTTCAAAGATGAGGTATTGTGTGATATTTCTCCCCTTGAAGTTTGTGATGTTCTTTTAGGCCAACCATATTTGTAGAAGCGACATGTTGTGTATGATTCTAGACCCCACAATGTTATTATTACTTTGGGTAGACAATTGTACAAGATACCAGAGGTAGCACCACCTACTGCTATTTCTTTAATCTCTACTAAGAAATGCAATAAGGTTATTTCATAGACCAAGAAGTTCGTCTTCTTTTTGATCTGTGCTCGCAGTAAGTAGAAGGTCACTGCCACATCCGTGACCTCTACACAAATCCTCTCTTTGTATCAGAAGCAAGTGGACAGGATCATGGAAGAGTACAAAGACATCTTCTCCTCACCCACCTAGGTATAGACGCACTGCCAAGTCAAGCATCCAATTGATCTAACCTCTGGTACACCACTTCCTAATGGACCAGCCTATTGTCACTCGCTGATGGAAAATGATGAAATCAAGTGCCAGATCCAAGAGATGTTTCAAAAGGGGCACATCCAAACCAACCCCTCCCCTTGTGGATGCCCGATTGTGCTGGTGTAGAAGAAATACAAGACTTGGTGGTTCTACATTGATTATAGAGCATTAAAAAAATCACAGTTATGAACCGGTACCCAATTCTTCGAATTGATGACCTTCTTGACCAACTCAAGGGGGAAAAGTTCTTCAAAAATATTGGCCTAAAGTTTGGCTACCACCAAGTTTCCATCGAACCAACTGATGTATGGAAGATATCTTTCAAATCTAAAGAAGGTCTCTTCGAATGGATGGTCATGCCCTTTGGCTTAAAAAATGCACCAAAAACTTTAATGATATTGATGGATGATGTATCAAGACCCTTCACCAACTCTTTTGTGGTGGTATATCTAGATTACATCCTCATCTTCAGCAGAACATGGGAGGAGCACATGCAACATATTCAACAGGTTTTGGGCACTCTGCGACAGCACAAGCTATATGCCAACTTTGAAAAATGCTCGTTTGACATGAATAGGGTCCAATACTAGGGCTACATTGTTGATGACAATGGTGTACATGTGGATCCAACTAATATCCAATTCATTCATGATTGGCCAGCCCCGACTATTCTAACTGAGCTTCAGAGCTTCTTGGGAATTTCCAAATTCTATTGAAGGTTCATGTTGGGATTCTCCCATATTTCATGGGCCCTCATCCAAGTAACCAAGGGAGGTGGAAAGGAAAAGTCCGCATGGGGGCATGCACAACAAGAAGAATTTGATGATTTGAAGCATTGCTTGTGCTCAACTCCATTACTCTCCTTACCTGATCTGCAACAACCATTCGAGATTGAGACTGATGCTTCCGACTATGTTGTAGGTATAGTTCTCACTCAGCATGGTCATCCAATAGAATACCATAGTGAGACACTCTTAGATACTGTCCGGAAATAACCCACCTATGAAAAATAAATGCATTCCATTGTGCAAGCCTATCGTCAATCGAAAAATTACATTATGGGAAAGGAGACAATCATCCACACTAATCACAAGTCTCTGCAGTTCATACAGACATAGAGAAAGTTGTAGAACGACCGCCATGAAAATTGGTCCACATACCTAGAACAATTCCATCTCAACATCAAGTATAAAATAGGGATAAAAAATTGTGTCGTTGACTACCACATTCACCCTCCTTTTGTTGCACTCACCACAGTGCTCCATTCCTGTGGGCATGAGGCATCTGAGTGGCCCCAACTTTATCAAAGTGACCCTAAATTTGCCACCACCTACCAGCTCCTAGGTACATGAGCGAATGTCGCCGATTTTCACATCTAGGATGGACTGTTATTCCATTTGGGCCACATCTGTGTTCCCACAAGTGAGCATGAAAATATGATTTGGGAGGCTCAGTACAGTCGAAGGGAAGTACATTTTTGTGTGGAGAAAACTGTGGTCGTTCTATAGAAAAACTTTTATTGGCCAAAAATTCAACAAGATGTTAACAAGTATATCATATCTTGCACTTCCTGTGCCATTGTCAAGCCAACCATCAAGAAGCAAGGCTTATACACCCCTCTTCCTACTCCCAAGAGGCCTTGGGAATCCATCTCGATGGATTACATGTATGGCCTTTTTTCCACCAAGCATGAAAATGATTATGTATTTGTGGTGGTTGATAGGCTTTTGAAGATGGCCATTATCACAGCCTGCAAGAAGAGCATCACAATGAAATATACTTCCAATCTCTTCTTCGAACAGGTGTGGGTCCATTTTGGGATACCAAAGAACATCACCTCAGATCGGGACAACAAGTTCCCCGACACATTTTGGTTAATTCTATTGTCATTGTTGGACACCAAGCTCACTAAATCCACTACTTTCCACCCCCAAATAGATGGCCAGAAATGTTTTGCCAATCAGATGATTGTGCACATCCTACGCATGTACAACTCTAAGCATCCATGTACATGGGATGATATTCTTCCCTATGTTCAACACAACTACAGGAGGGCCTCCATAGCTCCATCGACCATAGACCATTTTAGATGGGGTTGGGATTCATACCCTTGGGTCCCATTGATGTTTCACTACCTCTTGTAACCACATAGGAAGAATCTTTCCATGTTCAGTCTGAGGACAACAAAGCCACCAGATTCATTGAGAAGATTCAAGACATCCGCCAACAGGTCCATGAGATTTTTCAGAAAGCCAATGCTAAGTACAAGCAGCGCCATGATCAACACCAGGTACCACACCAGTTTCAGTTGAAAGACAAGGTCTGGTTACATTTGCAGAAAGAGAACTTTATAGGGCTCCATCAGAATCTCCTCCCACTTCGATATGGGCCTTACACTATCACCAAAATTTTGGGTAGCAATGCTTTTGAGCTCAACACTCCACCCTTCCTTGGCTTGCACCCAGTTTTCAATGTGGACCTCCTTCAGCCATATTTTCCACCATTATTGGACACCTCAGAGATTTCAGAACAAATGACACCAACATAGCTCAATCCTGATTGAATGAAACAAGAATCCACTGATCATATAGTGGACAGATAGGTCAAGGGTAGTCGCTAATAGAGGATCCAACTTTATCGGGTTGTCAAGGAAGGGAAACTTCTACAGAAAGGCAAGTGTCTCACCCAGGGCCAAATTCAAAAAAAGTTTCCTCACCTGATGGGGGCACTCAACGTAATGGATACCATTGCTTCCTAAGGGGAGATGACTGATCCAGGTGGATATTGGTGGCCACCCACCTATTCCAACTGGCTCCTCTTGACAATTTTTAGTTCAACACGTTCTTCTGTACTTCCTTGTAATTGTGGGTTCTACACTTATAGGGTTGTATGAATCCCTACACATCTTCCAGGTGGATATTGGTGGCCTCCCACCTAATCCAACTAGATTATTTTGGAAATTTTCATGTTAGTACATATTTCTGTACTTCCATGGCCGTTTTGGGGCCCTAAACAATGTATTTTTGGATTTCCATAGTCAAAATGTAGATAGAGTCAAATTTTGATGGCATAATTTGTATTTCTCTAAAATACCTTTCCAATGGGCTATCACGCGCCTAAAACAGAGGTCGTATGCAAACGTTACGACCCTGGGAAGTTGAGGTACCAACTTACCCATTAGGGCCCACATAACTTTTGGAAGTTAATCTCCTAGGGTTAGGTTTTTGGATGTATAGGGTTTTGGCATTCATGATTAATGTTAAAAATGCCTCTGGAGCCTCATTGTAATTATTCTTCTCAGACAGATGCGCGTAGCAGCCACATCTCTTCTCAGAGATAGCTACCACCATTTGAGTAAGTTGTTTTCAGTTCTGAATTTTTACAGTTTCAACCTATTTTATTTATTCAATAGAAGTTATTGTTCATTGGATATCTGTTGTTGTTCTCTGTATCTTTGTGTTATTGTATTCAGTTTTTTATTCTTTTCGTTCCACTCATAAATATGGGTCACAAATTAAAAACAAATAAAATAGGGATATTTGTAGATAAATTTGAGCCTAGGTTAGGGCTAGTCGCTTGTTCTAGAACCTATCTTGAAGTAAACCTTGAAGATGTTGGCATGTTTTTTTCAGGAAAAGAATGTGCTTGTCATTGATGGAAAGAACAAAAGTGATGAAATTCAGAATATTGATGGCAAGAACAATAACATCGATGGTCTGCTTATAGTAAGAAAATAAGCAATAAGGAAAGCGACAATGATGGAAAACAGGGAAAACATAAGCTCAGATGAAGAAGCAAACAATAAGCGGAAATCACAGCTCAGAAGAGATAGTGCTTTGTGCTTTCCAGAAGTGCATCCGAGTTCCAAGAGAAAGAATTGCAGAAGGAGAAAAGGTCGAGACCTTTGAACACTTAGAAAATATTCTAAGTCAGAGAGATCAGAAATCTTAGGAGGAAGAATGATAGTGGCCATTGGATCACCAATCCTGACTACCCGATGATCGTTAGATCAATGCTCAATGACCAGAGGAAGCACAAAAGAGAAGTACAAATATGATATGTTGGATTTTAGTGATGAGGACCAAATCTCGTCAGATATAGTATAACTGCGAAGAGGATAATGGCCAAGATCCATCCTCCAACTCGCGATATGCACAGTCACGAAATGATATGGGTCATTGGATCCAGAGGACACGTAGCGAGAGATCAACATTTCTCTGACTTGCGAGCTAGAGAAGTCAAAGGTGAGACTTGTGGGAGCTCACGATATGCGAAGTCACAGAATGATCTGGGCCATCGGATCACTAAGGATCTGGACCGTTGATCTAGAGTATTTCAGATATCGGGAGTTAGAAGATTCAGGGTTGGCTCACGTTCAAACATCCAAAATGAGAAATCGCGATAAGATCTGGACTATCATATCACAAAGAGATGTGGACCGTTGATCTAGAGTATTTCAGATATTGAGAATTAGAAGAGTCAGGGTTGGCTCACGTTCAAACATCTGACACGTGAAATCACGATAAGCCTTTATAAATAGGCCCGTGGTCACAACCATTGGTCAAATCGGTGGAAGAGAAGGGAAGGAGCTAGCGTTGCTAGGCTCCACCTCAGAGTTTTGCGAGTTGGGAAAATCAAGGTGACTCTCAGCTGATCACCCGAAATGTGAAATCGTGAAACGACTCTTTGGTTAGCATAGGGTCACAACCAATGGGCATGTGGGAGAAACACACCCGGTGCTAGTTCAAGTAGGTAAAGTTCGCGAGGAACATATTTGAAAGGTCAACAAGTCTCTGCAGATTTAATCCAACGACGTTTGTTATCTCAACAATCTGATCGAAGGGTTAGTGTTGCACTTCACAGATTATTGATCAGTTACGATTCAATTAGCATAACTGAATCATAGTTCTTGGGCGATTGGCGATTTGATAGCTTGGCGTTTTCTTTGGAGATTCGAAGTGTACTTAAACGGAAAGATTTGTATAAAAGACAAATTTTGTGACTAAGTTTGGTTGGCTGTTCTCACTGGAAAAATGAGTTGAGCTGGGAGAAAGGAAAAACATAGTATACACAGTGTGATATCAAACTCAGAGATGAGAATCAGAAGCTGAATAGAACATAAAAGGTGCAGAGAGAATAATGTACACATACCAAAGAGCATGAGAGGAATAAAGAAAGAACATATAGAAAGAGATAACAAGTCAAGTCAAGTATGAACATAACATAAGAATAGTGAAGTAGAGAATATTTGCAGAATAGAAAAGAAGTGGTAAGAATTGATATATCTGTTTTGTTGGTTATTCAATCATTTATTTATAATAATTGAAATAGGGAGGTTCTAGGGAGGACTGTAGTCTTATGTTATTCAAGTTGGTGCTTGAATACTGGAAGTTGTAGCTTTCATCTAGTTGTGGCTAGAAAACAGGGTGGCAGGGTGGTGCTTGGGAAAACACAGAGTTTTCTGTATGAAAGTTGGTGCCTTCATAAGTGGAAGTAGGTTCTTCCATCCAATTGGCATTGTAACACTCAGGGAGTTGGTGCTTCCTTCTAGTGGGTGCTAGAGAAACCATAGAGTTGGTGTTCTTAGCAAGTTGCAGCTTGTAAAACATAGGTGGTAACCTCTTTTTGAGTTGGTGCTCAAAGATAAATGATGTACAGAACATAAAATATTGCCTATCATTCGAAGAAGAAGAGGTTTTCTACCTTTATGGGTTTCCTCGTGAAAATCTGTCTCTATGTATATCATATGTGTGATTGATGTTTATTATTTATGTTTTTCATTTCTTGTATAATCTTGATGGCCACTTGGAGAAGATTGAAAAAATGTTTTAATAGACATAATATTGTTTAAGCACAATAACAACTGATTCATCCCCCTTTCCAGTTGTCTTAGTAATTTCAACAATTGGTATCAGAATAGGTTCCTTTTATTTAAAGGTAGATCTATAAGCCTAAACATGACAAGTCATGAAGGGACTTCAACCAATAAGCCTCCTATGTTTGATGTAACAAATTTTTCCTTCTGGAAAGTTAGAATGAGAACATACATAATGGCCTTAGGTGCTGATGTTTGGGATGTAGTAGAAACTGGATACATAAAGCCCATTGTGCTAGCTTCTAAAGATGATAAGTTAGAATTTATCTTTAATGCAAAGGTAATG
>SNQJ01S0036657.1:184058-195940 GCA_010110895.2 Picea sitchensis
CCAAGGAAACAACCTATACAATGTTGGAGATTTGAGGGAAATCACTTATATAGGGACCACCCTCATAAAGGAGAGATAATGAGGACTCTCCACAACATTCAATATGTTGAAACAATTGAAGACATAGGAGGAAATATGCCAAGGATTTATGTGACCTTGGACAACAAGAAATCATAATATCAATCCCCCACGATTTAAGTGGAAGGTAATATTGATAACCAACATGTCACAAGTTTAATTGATTCTGGAGTTAGCCATGGTTACATAAACTCTAACATTGTTGAAATATTTCACTTTCAAAGGAATAAGCAGAAGAAATATTGGTTAGTTTAGTTAGCCACAAGGGCTTAGAGGAAAATCAATGATCTAGTTAAATATTTTTTAATAGACATGAATGGAATCAACAAGGTATACATGAACATCATAACATTGGGTTCATATTGTTGTCTAATTGGAATGTATTTATTGGAGAAATACCGAGTTGTCCTATACTATTACAATAAGATAATCACATGTCTTTATGAAAAAGGGGAACAAGGAAAGGTTCAAGGCGTTCCAAGAGTTGTAGTTGTTAGAGAAATTTCAGCTATGCAATTGAAAACTAGTTTTAGGAAGGGATGTTAGATTTTTGCATCCCATATGGAAGAGGCATTAAAAAATAAAGTGAAAAGTATTGAAGACCATCCATTCTTGTGCGATTTTAAAGATGTTTTTGGAGAAATTCCATGATTTCCACCAAAGAGAGATATTGATTTCTCTATTGATTTGGTGCCAATAGCCTCCCCAATGTCCAAAACACCATACATGATGGACACACCATAGTTGAAAGAGTTGTAGATGCATCTTCATGAGCGATTAAAGAAGGGGTGTATATGCCCAAGTATGTTGCCTTGGGGTGCCCTGGTTCTATTTGTAAAGAAGAAATATGGAACTTTAAAGATGTGTATTGATTTCAGACAACTAAAGAAGGTCACCATAAATAAAAAATATCCTTTGCCAAGAATTGATGATTTATTTGATCAGTTGAAAGGTGAAAGAATATTTTCCAAGATTCAATTGGGATCAAGTTATTATCAAGTGATGATAAAAGAAGAAGACATCAACAAGACAATATTCAAGACAAGATACAAGAATTATGAATTCATGGTAGTACCATTTTGGATATCAATGCTCCAGTTGTTTTTATGTGCCTGATGAATGGAGTGTTCAGGAAATACCTAGAGACGTATGCAATTGTGTTCCTGGATGATATACTCATTTACTCAAAGACAAATGAGGAACATGAAAAACATTTAAAAAAGGTGTTGCAAGATTTAAGAGAGCATAAGTTGTATTCTAAGCTAAATGAGTGCATATTTTATCAAAAGAAGATTACTACTTGGGGCATATAATTTTCATAGAAGGGATAACAGTTGATCCTGGGAAGATAGAGGCAATTAGAGAATGGACATCACCAAGAAATGTGATAYAGGTTAGATMATTCATAGGTATTGCAGGGTATTACCAAATATTCATAAAAGGATTCTCAAATATTGCAACCCCWATCACTTTGCAAAAGAAGGGAGTGAAATTTGAATGGAATCCTAAGTGTGAAGAGAGATTTCAACAACTAAAATACATCTTGAAAAGTGCACCAATATTGAAGATTGTATATCTTGATGAATATTTTGTGGTGTAAATTGATGCATGCAAGGAAGGTCTTAGTGGAGTCCTCACACAAAAATATCATGTGGTATGTTATGAGTCGAGAAAATTAAAATAGTACGAGAGGAATTATGATACACATGAATTGAAATTAGCATCCATTATTCATGCATTAAAAATGTGGAGACATTACCTCATGGGGAGGAAATTTGAACTAAGGATAGATCACTATGGACTAAAGAATGTTTTGTATAGCCAACATTAAATTCCAAACAAAATAGATGGTTGGAATTCCTTAGTGAGTATGACTTTGAAATTAAGCACATCAAGGGAAAAAAAAATCAAGTGGTTGATGCACTCAGCGAGAGAGCACATGAGATGCATAATGTGACCATAAACATGTATAGGATTGATATAAAAGATAAAATTATTGTAGCAGCAAACTTAGATCAACAATATTTACAAATAAAAGAAACATTACACCAAGGAAATTTACAACAAAAATTTAAAGAGTTTGAGCTAAAAGAAGATGGAATTCTCATGCACAAAGGAAAAGTATATGTGCGGAATTATAGTGATCTTAAAAATGTAGTGCTGAGGGAAATGCACAATGTGCCATATGATGGGCACCCAAGATATCAAAAAACAATTGCAGTTTTAAGAAGACAATACTTTTGGCTAGGAATGAAGAAATAAGCAACTAATTATATAGTCAGATTCCTAGAGTGATAGAAGGTGAAGACCAAGCATAGGAACCCAACTGGGTTATTGCAACCATTTCCCATTCTAAAATGGAAGTGGGAAGTTTTCATAGTGGATTTTATTACTAAGTTTCCTATTAGCACCACCATTTTTCTTTTCAATTTAGAGTCGGTTTTAAAGTCATGTTGTGACCCTTGTGCCCGGACATGTGAAGTCAGGTATGTAACACTGTGAGTTTGAGGTCAGTAAGTGTTTGGTTGGCCCTTGGAAACGGGAAGGGATGTCATATTCGAAACTTGTATAAGAGGTACGGGTATGTCTATTCCAAGAAAGTCGAGTCCTGTCGAGAAACCAGTCTCTATGTGCCCCAGGTCGAGTCAAGTGGTTAATAGAGGTTGCGTCAGAAAGTAAAACAATTATTATCAGTTCATCATGGAGGATGAGGGAATGAAAAATCACGACGTTCGTATCATGCATGACCAACAAACCTTCTCACATGTATCCTACACACGTGGATTTTCCATGGAAAACTTGCAACTTGACTTGGAACATCTCGTTTCCATGAGTTTGCTGTCCTCTAATATGATTTCCTCTCCTGTCCGATTTGTTATAAATCCATGATGCTCGACATTCTCTCCAGTCGTAGAACCAGGCCAAAACTCTATTTGCAATTTCCCTTCATAGTCCAGCGTGATCGGAACCTTCCCTCCTGTGCATTTGTTGGATACACTACGCACATAGTTCACCTTGGTCGCTCCATGGCGACCTCTCAGAGCGCAAGGAAAGGCACGTGGAGCATCAGAACTATAATATCCAATCCCCAAAGGGATTGGGATTCATTCTCACCTATGGCATGCATTCCCAAAGACGTAAAAGGAACTATTCTTTTACCTGCAGAGAAGACCAGATCAATTCGTGGAAAATATGAAATGAAGGGATTCACACAGGAAGGGAAGACAATAAGATCTCCCTCTCCCCAGAAACAAATGCCTCGGAGGAGGGGCAGGCCGAGAAAAAACCAAGAGATCATGTAAGCTTGAATTACAGAAGAACCGTGCGTCAGATTGATAGCTGAAGAACGACTCAGGTTCGCCATCTGGCTAGAACTTGCTGGGGGATCGAGCTGCGAAGATAGGAGAAAAACAAGGAGAGAAGATATCATAGGAGCCAATGAGAAAGTTCCATCTCAACAATTGAAGCGAGCGAAACTGGTCATCACCGAGCTCTATCAGGAAAACATGGAATTAAGGCAACAACTAGTGACAAAGGCCACAGAAGCGTCCAAAACATAGGGTCATGAAGGGAACGTGGCATGGTTGAAAAGGTAGCTCATAAAGGTGCAAGACACCATTGTACAGCTATGAGAAGCACAGAGATTGACGGAAGAAAGGCATGTGAAACATTTCAGAGAATGCGAAACGACCGAGAAAGAAGCCTGTGTAGCTCTCGCGAGCACGCAGGAAAAACAAGTTTAGCTGGCACCCGTCTCTACACCCGCTAAAGATGAGACAAATATTGGAAGTTTTGAATGATACATTTCTCTGAAACATGCTACCATTTTGATAATGACCATGACGTTCTAACAACTTCTTATTGCGCACAACTCTTAGCAAATGATCACATCACAGAAATCGAAGCCGTTATTTACAGACAACAAGCTCCTAGCAGACACCTCTTCGACGAGACACTTGCTCAAAGGAACGCAACGACACATATTTTCTCCATGCCAAAGCCTGAATAACGATCAGATCCCATGGAAAAACTACAAACGATCATAAGTAAAAAGGCGTGATTATTGTCTATTTTTGGAAACACTATGGGAAGAGTCTCCAACACATGTTGCTCAATGTTTCATAGTTCTAAGGGTTAGCATTTAGGAAGCATGGTAGCCCAAGAAACACCCTTGTTTATATATTTCATCTTTTCGATGTAAGCCAGGTTGGTTGGAAAATGTGGTAGACGATAGGTATTGTATGTAATCTGAAGTTTGCCCCAAATTTAATGCAAAGGTCCTGTGACTTGATGAAAATATTCTAGTTGTAACAGTTGGATGTATTGTGCTTCTTTATTTGCGTATGTTCTTTCATGTTATATTTATTTCATATCTTTTTCTATCTATTTCGGAACGAATTATTGAACCTGTGGATTCATTGTACAATGCCCCTTGTTCGTGCCAGTTAGACAAAACATTTTCCTCTAAAGCTAACTCTGGATTCGTCCATAGCGATGCTCCTGAGTTACTTCTTGTAATTTCTCCCACCACACATTACAAGTTTACACTGAAGGTTGTTGCTCGCCTAGCCTTTCTCTTCTCAAGTCCAATCATTGAGTCATTTGTCCCGTCTCTTCCTCAGATCGACCCCATAGCCCATGTTTCACCTTCCTCCACCAATATAACCATAACCCGTTTGATCATAGGTGTTAAATCTAGCCATTGTTTTCAAAGTCATATCCCACGTAGAGAACGTGCCATTTTCGAGACAACCCTCTCCAGATCCGAAAGGCTAGTTTTAGGTCTCAAAGTTTGGTTGAAAAAGTTACCTTCGTCTTCTATTTATCAGTCGAACAGATTTACGAAGTGCTAGCACTTCCTATAACAGTGAAACATCATGATTCCATCATGTTGGTAGTGGATACATTAACTAAGGCATCACATTTTATTCTAGTAAAGACTACCCACAAGGCATCAAATATTGAAGAAATATGCATGAAATAAGTTGTCAGAATACATGGAGTGCCCAAGGAAACTCTTTTATATAGATATTCAAAGTTCACATCCAAGTTTTGGAAGGGTTTTTTCAAAGGTTTTGGGACAAATCTAAATCTAAGTATAGTGTATCACCTAGAGTCAGATGGGAAAATGGAAAGGACTAACAAGATAATTGAATACATGCTCATAAAGTTTGTGATAGACCATCCATCAAAGTGGAAATATTATATTCATTTAGTGTAATTTGCTTACAATAATGGGTAGCAAGCCTCATTAAAAATGAGTCCATTTGAAGTCTTGAATGGCAAGACTTGTAACACACTAGTGAGTTGGGATAATATAGTAGACAAAGATGTTATTGGGATAGATTTGTTGAAGGAAATGGAAGAGAATATGCAAAATTCAAGTAGAATTTAAAGGCTACAAAGGATAGGAAGAAAAATTATGCAGACAAGAACAAAGTTTTTAGATATTATAAAGTGGGAGAACATATGTATTTAAAAGTGAAGGAGAAAAAAAGTTTGCTAGGACTAGGAAGATTCCCAAAGTTTGCAACAAGTCATTGTGGATGTTTTGAAATATTAAAGAAGATAGGGATAGTTGCATACATGATAAAATTTCCTACATCCATGAGAGTGCATAATGTATTCCATGTGTTATTATTAAATAAATATGTTCATGGCCCTAACCAAATAATTTATTGGACTATGATCCAAGTGGAACACAAAGGGGATTTCTGGGTGGAACCAATACATATCCTCAACCAAAAGGTCAAAGTGCTCATAAACAAAGCCATAGGGTTGGTAAAGTCTCAATGGACCTGCTACGGTAAAAAGGATGGAACATGAGAGCACAAAGTAAATATGCAGGAAGACTACCCAAACATTTTTGACAATTTTGAAGAAAACATAATATAAGAATGAAAGACTCCATTTTGAGAAACTAGAGTTCCAGAACCACATCTCAGAGTTCTAGCCAACCTAAATTAGGGCCCCTGATAAAATAATGGTACAACATGATGGAATGTGAGAAGTGAAGGGGGTACACTCCTTGGGTTAGTAGGTTGAGAGGAACATGATATTTTGTTTGGAATTGTTGCTAGAGTTGTAAAATTGTAAACTTTTTATTTCATAGTATTATCATGTAAATTTTTGCATGTACATTCGCATAGTGTGCACCGAGGATGGTGCACAATTGTAGGGGAGGGGGAATGCAATTCCCCACTATAATCCCTATTTAAATTAATGTTTAATTCATATATAATGTGTGTCCATGACCAAGTGATTTATATGCGAATTATATTTCTAAATTGTAATAATAAAATGTGATGCCAACGACTAGGGACATGGACACAGATGGGGGCTGATTAATCCACATTAGAGGGGAGGGTATAAGAGAATGTATAAGAGGGGTCAAAGGGGGAATTACCTTTTTGAAAAAATAGGTATTCCAATAGAGGACAAACACCTTCATTAACCACTCACAAAACTAGATCAAAGATCAACACACTAATGATTTTATGTGGTAAAACTCCTATGGGAAAACATCCACAACCCCAACCAATTTGGCCACTAGGAGCAATTTATTAATGAAACATAAAATATTAAAAAGATATTTTCTCACAATTGATTATCGAAAAATGACCCTCCATTCTCTTTAAATAGAGATCATGGAGCAATCGAGTGTTAAGCCACATATCAATTTAGTTGTTAAGATCAAGGAGAATATGATCCCTCATATCACTCTATGTCAGGAACATATCGTGATTTTTGGGTTACCTAACTACAAATGCATACTAATGCATACTAAATAAACACACTAAGAAACACACTTTTACTTAACAACACATTAGACAAACTTTATCTTAACTAAATCCTAAGTGTCTAAATATTGTAACACCCCCACTTAAGAAGAACTTGGGATAGGATTGTAGGATTTAGAAAGGTGACCCGATAGGAGAAGGAAGGAGGAATTAGAGCCTATTCCCCCTTAATGACAACTTCCTGAACTCATAACATAGATTAAAGTTTGGAAAAATTCACTTCTATAAGAGACTTTCTGAAAATTCTTGCAACTTGATCTTTTGTAGCGAAAAATAACACTTCAATGACTTGATCATGAATGAGTTTTTTGATTAAGTGCATGTGAAGTTTGATGTGTTTCTACGATGATGTTGAAATTGATCTTTGGTGAGCTTGATGGAACTCTAATTGCTACACTAGAGGGTGGTCATATGTTGTTGATGGAATCCAAACTATGAAAATATCAGTCAAAGCCACAAGGCTTCATAACTTGAATTAATTGTTTCTCAGTACTTTTCTACTGACAAAGAAAGAGAAATAGCATGTTGTTTCTTAGAAGCCCAAGTGAGAGGTCCTGAACCAAAACTGAAAAACATATCCTGTAATAGACTTTCGATCATCAAGGTCACTGGCCCAATCTGAATTAGTGAAAGCAACCAAAAAAGGATTCCCCCATGAGATGTAATGTATCCCAAACTGAATTGTAACCCAAACATACCAAATTATCCTTTTAACTACATTCCAATGGATTTCATGGGGTGTTTTCATATACTAAGCAACAAAACCAACAACAAATGAAATATCAGGATGAGTATGAGTCAAGTATAAGAGGCTACCAACTAGCTGATGGTTCAAAGTGGCATCAACTTCGAGACAAGTACAAGTGGTAGTAAGTTTGATTCTAGACTGGAAGGGAGAAGGGGTTGTTTTTTGATATTCTATGTGAAAGCGACGAAGAAGGTCACATGCATAGACTAGGAAATCAAAATTCCTTCCTTGGTTTTCAAAACGTGGAGGCCAAGGAAATAGTGAAAAATAACCTAATTCAATCATTTCAAATTTATTCTTAAGGTTGGATTTCACATGGTTTAAAAGTTTAGGGTCGCTACCAATGAGGATAAGATCATCAATATAAAAAACAAAGATTATGAGATGAGTTCCTACTTTCTTTGTATAGACATTGGGGTTAGAATGGCATCTAGAAAATCCAATGTCAAGAATAAAGTTATCCATTTTGGCATATCAAGCTCGAGGATATTGATTACAACCATAAAGATATTTCTTARGGTGAAAAACAAGGACAKATTCATTCTGTACATAGCCAAGAGGTTGTTCCTTGTATATTTATTCTTGTAAAACCCCATGCAAGAAGGTGGATTTAACATCCATATGATGGACCTCCCATTTATATGAGGCTACAAGGGATAAAAAAAGATGGATGTAATTCATTTTGGCTATAGGGGAAAATCTTTCATTGTAGTAAATTCCATAAAATTAGGAGAATCCTTTGGCAACTAATCGAGCCTTGCTTCTTTCAACACTTCCATATGATGCATACTTAGTTCTATAGATCCATTTACATCTGACAAGTTTTCTTCCTCTTGGAAGAGGTACACGATCACATGTATCATTCGTCATTAAAGAGAAATACTCTTCATTCATTGTTATATCCCAATCTGGATGACCCAAAGCTTCTTTAATTGTCTCTGTATCACTAGTCTTTGAAACTTGAGTCAAAAGAGAAGAGGCTTGTTGAAACTGTGTATGCATCCAATGCTAATATGAAGGATCACTGGAAAGATCACCAGCTACTTCTAGAGTTGAATAGACCCATATGGGAAGTGGTGGTACTGGTGTAGGTTTATGTTCAATGGACTCATCTGGAGGAAGGTGAGCAAGTAGATTTTCATCCTCACTATCATCACCTGAAGAAGAAGTAACCATAATAGGAACAAAAGATGGCACAAATGTCGAAGACGGATCATAGGCCAAAGAAGGCATACACATCAAATTAGGCTTGCAGGCTAAGACATTTTCATCAAACTTTACATCTCTTCTAATAGTAATTTCATTGGAATGAGTTTGAAGAAGTTTGTAACCTTTGACATCTTCAGAATATCCAACAAAAATAAAATTCTCACTTTTAGGTTGTAAAGCTTTCCTTTTCTCATCAGGAATGCGAGCCCATGTTACACTGCCAAATACATGTAAGTGACTTACATATGGATTAATTTTATTCGATGCCTCTTCTAGTTTTATATTTTTGGAGCCTTTGTGGGAGTGCAATTTACTATGTAATTTGCATAGTTAATGGCTTCCTCCCAATAATTAAGACCTAATCACTTAGATTGGATCATACAATTAACGATTTATGTTAGTGTGTGATTCTTTCTCTTAGCAACACCATTTTGTTGTGGTGTATATGGAACAATGTGTTGCATCTAAATGCCCTGTGTAGTGCAGTAACTTTTAAATTTGATGTTCACATATTCACCACCATTATTTGTTCTTAACCTTTGAAGTTGATGTCCAAATTTTTTTTCTACAAGGGACTTATAGGCCAAAAAATCCACTCTTGATTTTTAAGAATTAAATCCAAGTACGTATGGAGAATTCATCAATGAAAGTTAATAAATACTTGCACCCAAAAAAACAAGGAGAAGAAAGAGGACCATACAAGTGACTATGAACAAGCTACAAAGGGGTCAAGGCATGCCAAGAGGAACATTTGTCAAAACTTGATGGTGTTTATATATAACACAACTGACACAAACACCATCTCTGCAAGAAAAAAAAATAAGAAGAGTCACCATCTATTGATTACATAGTTGCTGTAATGAGCGATAATTTAGATGACCAAATGACTCATGCCAAAGTTTGCGCAAGTCATCACTATGAGCAACAAAAACTGATGGAAAAGATGATGACTCAAAGCTGTCAAAATTGTACAACCTAGTGATATCATCAACAATTCCAGTTGAGAGAACATGCTCAGGATATTTTAGATCCTTGATTACAAATTGGTGAGGTGAAAACCCTACGATTTTACCTTCACATGAATGATTTATTTGATACATTGATAGAAGGTTCCAGGAAAAACTTTTAACACATAATACATCATTGAAATGTCCATCATGTTAAGCCATAAATAGTGGCACATTACCCCTTAATTGGGGTATATTATATTAGTAATTTTATTTTATTTATGTCGGCTTGGGTCCATTAGTTGTATTTGGAAATTTGTGTGGTGTATAAGGAGGTTTCCCACTCAAAGAGGCTTATTATATGAAATTCTCTCTTTTTCAAGGCGTTGAGTACTTATTACAAGGTTTTTTTATGCTATTTTGATATTTGGTTCTTAAAATTTGGTATCAGAGCTCAAGGTCTTAGGTTTCGCTAGTGCATCTAAGACACCTTGCAATTTTCACTATAACTTATTTTCTATGATGTTTCAAAAGGAACCCTTAATATGATATTGATTAGATGTACCAAGGTACGTGGGGTTAAAATTTAAGCTCTCAAGGCCTTATAATTTCAGAGATATAGGCTATGTAATATAGGGTTCTGGAATCATCTTGAATTTAGTCATTGCATAATTATCGCTATAAAAACTTTTCTCTATTGTTTCATACCCTAAATACTGGAGTATATTCCTATAAATTATAAAGTTAGGTGTGATAAAAATTTCAGCTTCTGGGTCATCCTACTTTTGTAGACACACCCTGTGTAAGATAGGGTATTTGACTAGTCTCAAACAGGTGTTCCGGGTAAAACAATGATATATTAATTAGAGAGTATCCAAATTAAGTGAGACTAGTTTCATTGGATAGTGGACCATTTGTAGTATTTCTAGTGCCAGTTTCAGAATCAAATATCAGATATTGTGTGCTTAGCACTCTTTACAAGTACACTCTCCTGGAAAGGAAAAAAATTAGCAAGGTGTGGGGAAGTTACCATAAATTCCACTTGGCACATCCAATTTTGATCAGGCCCATGGCATTGCAGAGAATACATGTCAAAGAACTACAAAACAAAATTTTCATACCCAAAAGGGCCGAAAATTTGGAGATACAACAGAAGAAAGATCGTCTAGCAGAACCACTTCGAAATCAAGGTTTAAAAGTGATACTTGGCCAACATGCCACCAAAAAAGGGAACTTCTACACCAAATAAGCCTCCATACTGTCCTACTTGGAATCTTGATGAAGGTGAAGAAATTCACATGGACATAAATTATTTACAAAAGAAGACAATAACAAAAGATGAACTACAAGGGATGATGGATTCAACTAAATCTAAGTTGGAGGCAATAATGGATACTAATATGGATGGTTTGTAAAGGGAGATCATGGAAGGATTGGAAATTTTCCTAATAGAGAGGACACCTGAAAGTGAAAATGTATCCCATGAGATTCATGATGAGGACACAAGGAAGATGAATCAAGATTGGAGAAAATCCAACTTTGGGTTGAAGACCAACCACTTTCCTAAGATTGTTATGAGGAAGTTTGATGGCAAGGTTCCAATCACATGGATACTTAGATGGAGCAATTATTTGATCTACATGATGTGCCACATATAAAAAAGGGTAGAAATTGCTTCTTTATATTTATAACCCAATCACTTTGTGTGGTATCGATGGATTTATTCTCACAAATATTTTTTCACTTGGACAATTTTCACGGAAGAAATGATAGCACACTATGAGGATACAAGGAACAATAACTTCTTTAGCCAATTGATAAATGTCAAGCAAAATAGTTTAGTTACCGAGCACATTGAGAATTTTCAAAGATTCAATATAAAGGTAATGAATATTCCATATGAGCACCTGATTGATGTATTCATAGGAGCTTTAAAGGATGACATTCAACATGAGGTTTTCCTTTGGGAACCCATATCATTGGAGAATGCATTCAGGGTGGCAAGAAATGTTGAAAGTAAAAATATGGCTATGGCTACTAGAAGGACCACTCCTAACATCTATCAAGAGAATACTGCTCCTTCTTCTAAAACACCTCAAC
>SNQJ01S0036658.1:24118-36661 GCA_010110895.2 Picea sitchensis
TAGAAATCGTGTATTACTGTATATCTGTGTTTATGGTTGCGTCTCTGATACATTTCTATTATATTATTGAATATCTGCAATATCTCTGTACATTTCTTTATTATATCTCCGCTCTCATTTCGTGCCGAAAATAATCCGGATCATTTTCTTACCAGTACTAACTACTTCTCATGGAAATATCATATGGAGGATGTATTAAGAAGTAAAGGATTGTGTACCAGATTACCTTGGGAAAAGAACTAGAACCCATGGATGATGAAAATAAAGTCAAATGGGATAATAAGAGTGATGAAGCACGTGGACTAATCGGAATGTCCATCTCTCTTGATTTAAGGTTTCACCTTCAAGGAATTGATGCTCCCGATGCAAATTGGACTAAGCTTGAAGCTGTGTTTGGTAAACACAATATTATTCAAGCCCACTATATAGAAAATTACTTAATGACTCTAAGTCCTAATTATTTTCCTTGCATTGAAGATTATTTATCTAGGTTCAAAACACTTAGACTTTTATGTATAGACTACAAAATAGATCTAAATGAAGATCAATGCATTTATATTATCCTTTCTAAGATTGGTAGTGCATATTCTATCTTTGTATCTACCTTTTATGTCACTAGTGAGTAACTATAAGTATCCCACTCTTGAGTCTTTTGTGATGTTTTGATTAGAGGGCAAGATAAACTTGTGCAACTTAAAGTAATCAGCACTATAGGTACCTCCAACAAAGCCTTAGTGGCCCAGCAGAAAGACAAATCCAATAATCCAAAAAAGCAACATCCTCACCACAAAAACGAGCAAAACAAGGGTCCCAAACCCTCACAGATAGCTTTCGCTCCTAATGGTGACAAAGGAGGAAAATCTAAAAGTAAGAAGACTAATAGACATTGCAATTTTTGTGGGAAAGATAGTCATGTGGAGTCCAAATGTTTTAAGAATATGGAAGCTTTAGAAGAGCGATCAAGAAGCACAACATCATTATTGATTCTTCTTCTTCTAACTCTTTTTCTCATGGACATGCACTTTCTGATTATGGTTACTCCTTCAATGCAACTTCTTCTTCTAATGAGTGGCTTATTGATTCTGTAGCATCTTATCATATGGTTAAGTACAATGCCATGTTTTCTTCTCTTAATAAATGTAACACCAAGAAAATATTTGTTGGTGATGATAGATCTCTTAGTATTGTAGAGTATGGAACATTTCAAGTAGATAATGGGAATTTCAATGATGTAATATTTGTTCCAAGTATTTCTTGCAACCTTATATCAGTGTTCCAAGATAAACTTATGCAAATTGGATTAATCAATGCTATTGGTACTTCCAACAAAACCTTAGTGGCCCAGCAGAAAGATAAATCCAAGAATCCAAAAAAAAACATCCTCGCCACAACAACAAGCAACATAGTCGTGGAGGAGTACGAGGACATCTTCACCTCCCCTGCAGGGGTGCCTCTACACTTCCAGGTCAAGCACCCCATCAATCTGACCCCAAGTGAGCCGCTACCCAATGGACCAATCTATCGGCGCTTTGTTCTGGAGAATGACGAAATCAAGAGGCAGATTCAGGATTTGTTGCAGAAAGGTCACATCCGATCAAGTTCATCACCCCGTGGGAGCCCTATCATGCTGGTGCAGAAGAAGGATGGGACTTGGAGACTCTGCATTGACTATTGGTCATTGAACAATATCATTGTCCAGAATAGGTACCTAATCCCACAGATTGATGACCTTCTGAACCAACTCAAGGGGGAGAAATATTTCAGCAAGATCGACTTGAAGTTTGGGTATCACCGGGTACCAATCGAACCCTCTGATGTGTGGAATATTTCCTTCAAATCTAAGGAGGGAATTTTCAAATGGTTGGTCATGCCTTTTGGGTAAACGAATTCCCCTGCAACCTTCATGAGGCTAATGGATGACACCTTACGACCATTCACCAACTCATTTGTAGTGGTGTACTTGGATGATATTCTGATCTTCATCCAGACTTGGGAAGAGCACCTCCACCACATCTGACAAGTCCTCCAAACACTGTGGCAACACAAGTTGTGTGCCAATTTGGAGAAGTGAACTTTTGGCATGACCCAGATTCAATATCTGGGATACATTATTGATGAGTAGGGGGTGCATGTGGATCCAGCCAAGATCCAAGTCATTCGAGATTGGCCAGCCCCAACCACCCTAACAAAGCTCCACATCTTTTTGGGTCTTGTCAATTTCTACCGCAGATTCGTGTTGGGATTATCTCATATCACTTGGCCCTTGAGTCAAGTCACAAAGGGAGGAGCGAAAGAAAAATTATTTTGGTCTGAATCTCAATAGAAGGCATTCAAAGAGTTGAAGCATCACCTCTACTCTACATC
Source organism: Picea sitchensis (assembly GCA_010110895.2). Taxonomy (NCBI): domain Eukaryota; kingdom Viridiplantae; phylum Streptophyta; class Pinopsida; order Pinales; family Pinaceae; genus Picea; species Picea sitchensis. The sequence continues at coordinate 26,483 of SNQJ01S0036658.1, forward strand.
AGTCCTCACATTACCAGACTTGCAACAACCATTTGAGATCGAGACAGATGCCTCTGACTATGCTATTGGGGTGATCCTTAATCAACAGGGGCATCTAGTGGCATATCATAGTGAGACACTTTCTGACACAGTCCGAAAGTATCCCACTAATGACAAAGAGATGTATTCCATTGTGCAGGTTTTCCGAAAATGGAAGCATTACATTTTGGGAAAGGAAAAGGCCATCCACTCAGACCACCGACCCTTTCATTTCATACAGACACAAGGGAAGTTGTAGAATGATCTCCATCAGAAGTGGTCCACATACATGCAACAATTTCATTTGAACATTGAGTACAAGAAAGGAAGCACCTATAATGTTGCAGACTACCTCAGTCAACCACCTATCATGGCGATAACCACGGTGCTCAACTGTTTTGGGCACGAGACTTATGATTGGTCGCTTCTCTACAAAAGTGATCCAGAATTCGACCACACATACAATACACTCTTGTAGGGTAAGCAAGTTCCTAATTTTCACCTCTAGGATGCCCTTCTATGTCACCTAGGACACCTTTGTGTTCCTTCAAGCGAGCGTGCCAAGATGATTTGGGAGGCGCACTACAGTCGGGTCATTGGGAATTTTGGGGTCGTGAAAACTGTGGCAGTACTGCAAAAGTATTTCTATTGGTCGAACCTTCGACGAGATGTCAGGAAGTACATCAAGTCTTTCATTTCTTGCACCATTGACAAACCGACCATCAAGAAGCAAGGCCTCTATACTTCGTTGCCTACCCCTAGTAGACCTTGGGAATATATCTCCATGGATTACATGTCGGGCCTTCCTTCTACTAAGCATGGAAATGATTGTGTTTTTGTGTTCATCGACAGATTCTCGAAGATGTCCATTATGATGGCTTGCAAGAAGAATATCACAGTAGAAACCACTGCTAAACTCTTCTTTGAACGAGTGTGGGTACACTTTGGGATCCCACGGTCTATCATCTTAGATCAGGATAGTGGGTTCCTCAGTACATTTTGGTCCAGCCTTTGGTCGATGTTGGACACCAAGCTCACCAATTCCACATCTTTTCATCCGCAAATTTATGGCCAAACAGAGATCATCAACCAGATGATCGTACACATTATGTGCATGTACAACTCAAAGAATCCATGCACATGGGATGAGATCCTCCCCTATATACAACACATATACAACTGGGATATCCATAGCTTAACTAGACACAACCCCTTTCAGGTGGGATTGGGATTCCAGCCACTATGTTCCATTGACGTAGCCATGCCATTTGCGACTACTCAGGCAGATTCAACCCATGTCCAGTCTGAGGCTGACAAGGCAAACAGCTTCATTGAGCGCATTCAGCACATCCGCCAATAGGTTCATGACATATTGGACAGAGCCAATGCTAAGTACAAGCAGTGACATGATCAACATCAAGTGCCACACAACTTCCACGTGGGCGACAAAGTGTGGCTACATTTGTAAAAGGAGCGCCTCGTTGGGCCCTACTGCAAGATTCACCCACTCCGATATGGGCCATACACCATCACCAAGACTATAAGGGACAATGCCTTTGATCTCAGTATTCCATCATTCCTTGGTTTGTACCCAGTGTTCAATGTCGACCACCTTCGGCCCTACTTTCCACCTCTATTGGACACATCTGACATGGCAGAACAACTCACACCAATAGATTTAAACCCAGTTTGCATGGAACAAGCCACAATTGATAGGACTATGGACACACAGATCAAGAACACCCACCAACAGAGGATCTAGCTATATCTAGTTGTTAAAGCAGGCCAACTCCTTCACTAGGGCAAGTGGCTCACCAAGGACCAAGTTCAACAGAAGTTTCCTCATCTCATGGAGGAACTCAACGCAATAGGGACCATTGCTTCCTAAGGGAGGAGGAATGATCCATGTGGATATTGGTGGTCACCCTCCTATTCCACTTGGACCCACACCATTGTTTCTTTCAGTTTTTCAGTTTCCTTAATTGTAGCACAATTTACTATTTTTAGCAGTTTTTCGGGTCCTAAACTTCCGGAGCCGTTTTGAGGCCCTAAACGACATTTTTTGGCATCAAATGCTCTAGTGAATATGAGTCTGTTTCTGACTCGATAATCACTATTACCAGCGTATTCCTCAGATAGATATTTCTAACGACGTATCATGTGCGTCAAACGGAGATAGTATGCAAAAGTTACGACCCTGGGAAATTGATGTACCAATTTACCCCGACGGGGCCCATATTTTGGCGTTTCATCTCCTAGGGTTAGATTTTGGGATGTTTATGGTTTTGCATTGTTTCTCAATAATATATAGGCCTTCAAGCCTCATTTTATCACAAATTTTAGAGGCCAGTAGCCACCACATCTCTTCTCAGAGATAAGCTACCAGTTCCCTAACTATTTTATTTCCATTCTGTCTGTAAGCATATTTCAGTCGTTTGTTGTTAATGAAATGAAGTTGTATTTCCGCTGCATATCTACATTTATGGGTATTTATGTATTTCATTGTGTTCCTGCATAAATCCAGATCAGTCCCAAACCCTCTTAGTCAGCTTCCACTCCTAATGGTGACAAAGGAGCAAAATCCAAAAGTAAGAATACTGACAGATAATGAAAATTTTGTGGGAAAGATGGTCATGTGGAGTCAAAATGTTTTAAGAAGATGGAAGATTTAGAAGCAATGGTGAAGAAGAAGAACATCAGTATTGATTCTTCTTCTTCTAACTCATGGGCATGCACTTTCTACTTCCAATTTCTCCTTCAATGCAACTTCTACTTCTTCTTTTGATGAGTGGCTTATTAATTCTGGATCATTTTATCATATAGTTAAGAATAAATCCATATTTTTTTCTCTTAATGAATGTAACACCAAGAAAATATTTGTTGGTGATGATAGATATCTTAGTGTTATAGGGTCTGGAACAGTTCAAGTAGATAATGGTCATTTCAATGATATATTATGTGTTCCAAGTATTTCCTGCAACCTTCTATCAATATATCAAATCACTCATTCAGGTGAAGGTAAAATCGTAGAGTTTTCACCTCACTGAGTTATAATGAAGGATTCAAAATATCCTAAGCATGTTCTTGGAATTGGAATTGTTGATGATATTCTAGGTTGTACAAGTTTGAAAACTTTGGGTCATCATATTTTTCATCAATTTTTGTTGCTCATAGCAATGACTTGAGAAAACTTTGGCATGAGCGATTTGGTCATCTAAACTATCACTCATTGCAGCAACTATGTAATCAACAAATGGTAACTGGTCTTCCTCTTATTTCTTGTAGATATGGTGTTTGTTCCAGTTGTGTTCTTGGAAAACATCATCGGGGAAGTTTTGAAAAACACCCATATTGGCATGCCTCGACCCCTTTGCAACTTGTTCACGGTGACTTGTGTGGTCCTCTTTATTCTCCTTTTTTTGGGTGCAATTATTTCTTAACTTTCATTGATAACTTCTCCATACGCACTTGGGTTTCCTTCTTAAAAATTAAGAGTGAATTGTTTGACAAGTTTTTGGCCTACATGGCCCTTGTATAAAAACAATATAGACATCAACTTCAAAGGTTAAGAATAGATAATGGAGGTGAATATGTGAACAACAATTTTACAATTTATTGCACTACATAGGGCATTGAAATGAAATACAATGTTCCATATACACCACATCAAAATGGTGTTATTGAGAGAAAGAATCACACATTAAAAGAAATGGCTAATTGTGTGATCCAATCTAAGGGATTAAGTCTCAATTATTGGGAGAAAGGCATTAACTATGCAAATTACATAGTAAATCACACTCCCACAAATGCTCTAAAAAATATAACACTAGAAGAAGCATGGAATAAAATTAAGCCATATATTAGTCACTTCCATGTAAATGGTAGTATAGCATGGGCTCACATTTCTTATGAGAAAAGGAAAGCTTTACAACCTAAAAGTGAGAAATGTATTTTTGTTGGTTATTCTGAAGATGTCAAAGGTTAGAGACTTATTCAACCTCATTCTAGTGAAATTATTATAAGAAGAGATGTTAAATTTGATGAAAATCTCTTGCCCTGTGACCCTAATTCAGTGTTTGTGCCTTCTTCAGCCTGTGAGCCATCTTTGGAATTTTTTCCATATTCTATTCCTATTATGGTTTCTTCTTCTTCAAATGATGACAATGAGGATGACAATCCACCTTCACCTACTCACCTTCCTCTATATGATTCCATTGAACATGAACTTGCACCAACACCACAGTTTCCCACATGGGTTCGTTCAACTTAAGAAGTAACTAGTGATCTTGTTAGTGATCCTTCATATCAGTGTTGGACACATTCACATTTCCAACAAGCCTCCTCTATTTTGGCTCAAGTTTCAAAGATTCATGATCCAGAAAAAATTGTAGAAGCTTCATATCATCCAAATTGGGACACAACAATGAATGAAGAGTATCTCTCTTTAATGGTGAATGATACTTGGTATCTTGTACCTCTTCTGAAAGGAAGAAAACTTGACAAATGTAAATGGGTGTATATAACTAAGTATGCATTAGATGGAAGTGTTGAAAGACACAAGGCCTAGTTAGTTTTGAAATGGTTCTCTCAAGTTGAAGGCATTGACTATAATGAAACCTTTTCCCCTGTCACCAAAATGAATTCCATCTGCCTTGTTATTTCTGTTGTTTCCTCACATAAATGGGAGGTCCATCATATGGATGTTAAATCCACCTTCTTGCATTGGGATTTGAAAAAGTAAATATACATAGAACAACCTCTTGGCTATGTCTATAAATATACATGGAACAACATGAGTCTTGACTATGTCCAGAATGACTCCATCCTTGTTTGTCACCTTAAGAAATATATTTATGGTCTTAAGAAATCTTCTCAAGCTTGGTATGCCAAAAAGGAAAAATTTCTTCTTGACACCGGCTTTTCTAGATACCATTTTGACCCTAATGTATATACCAAGAAAGAAAGAAGACATATATATTGGCATCAAGGGACTAGGGAGTCCCCAATACCAACATCTTGACTTCTCATGGGGCTAGGCGGGAAGAAACATGAATGTCACCCTAGACTTAGAGCCCAACAAGAAAACGCATTGAACTCCACGTTAAATCTCCCCTAACCTAAAGTCCAAGCATGAAGTCTCTTTTCTTTGTGTTTTATTTTTATTTGATTTTTATTCTTTTATGTATGAGTCCCTAAAATTAAAATAGAAAAATTAAATCTCAAAAGAAATTAAACAATTAAATAGAATGTACAAGAAAGACTTATAACTTAATAATAGTTTTGTATTTATCTTTTGAGAAAATATCTATAACAAAACTAATGAAAAGTTAATATAATTATGTTAGTGCAAAAGTGATTCAATTAAATAAAAGTTTATTAAACAAGACATTAGTTTGAAGACTACAAAAGAGTAACACTGTAATGATATGATATTTTTTTAATTTTCTTTTAGAAGTTAGGATGTGATAAATAATAAGAAAACTAAAACAGTAAAGAAAATAAAAGTTTCCACATATTAAAATAAGGTTGTGTGGCAGCGCAGTCCCTGCCAATGAGGTTATAAAGCAAATTGTGGAAAATGGGGTCGAATTGTAAATGAAATGAAGTGTTCGGTACAAAATGTGTATCACAGAAATGTTGTGTGCAACATGTATATCACGGAAGATGGGGAAAAAGTAAATGAGGGTTGGCAGGCAGAGCACCATCTATTTTTTGAAAGAATATAACAAAGTAAAAAATTTGTTTACAGTGCAAGAATAAATTTGGAAATTTAATGCATTTTTCATATGGACTAGTGAAAGATAAAAATATATGATGACATAAAATTAATAGGGGATAAGAAATAGAAAAAATTTAAATGCATGTGTGAACATGGGGTATAAGTAAATGACGGTTGCATTGTCGAGCACCATTTATTTTGAAATATATAAAAAAAGAAAATTATGTAACATATAAAAGAGTAAATGCATTTTCCATACAGACTGGTGAAGGATAAGAATAAAAGTCTGTAACATATTAAAAATTAAATGCATTTGTCATACAGAGTGGTGAAACATAAGAATAGAGTCTGTAACATATAAAAATTTAAATGCATTTTTATTTGAAATCTGTCAAAAAATAAAAGTTTGTTACATACTACTGGAAATTTTGAAATATACAAAAAAATTAAAGTATGTTACATATAAACCAGAATTTCAATGTGTTTGTCATGTAGACTATGGAAAGAATATAGAGTGCAATAGCTACAAAAGAAAATAAATGGAAAGGTATAAGTGTTTGCCTATACATCTGTATTTAAGAAATTGGAATAACTGGGTTGATAAACAAAGATGGATGTGATGAATAAACTTACAGTGAGGGTACATATGAGCCCTTTGGATATTTTCTTGCGGCTGTTGTTTCATTGATGTCGCTGACAACTGTGGTTTCAAGGATGTCCTCCACTGTTGTTGGAATGTTGGCAACTGCCTGTTGCCTTTTGTCGGCAACCTGTTTCAATTGCCTTTCGAGCCATTCTTCAATGTAGCCTCTCATTGGGGTGACGTTGATCTCATTCCGGATTTTTATGTTGAAAAGATCATTTTCTAATTCTCGGAAGTCGATAGAAAGATTAGAGAGAGCCTGATGAATTTCCTCATTTTGTATTACATATTTGACTATCCAGTCGTGGACGTGAGCTTGATCAAATTGAAGGATGTTGTAAAAAGTTTGGAGAGACAAGGTCTTAAACATAGCAACCTGTTTATCGAACTCTTTCCTGGTTAAGGGAAAGGAGTTTGCGATTAAGTGGGGGTCTTGGAAGTCGTAGGTTTTCCCAGCTAAGTCTATATTTGACAGCTTTGTGAATAATATATCTTTCTTCAATATGGCTTGTTCACATGACTGAACAATGAGATGCAGGTTCTTTACTTTTTCTTTAGAACATGCATTCAATTGGACAATGTGGTTTTTTTATGGAATATCTTCTTCTCTTCTTCTTTTTTATGTCATATTGTTGACAACCTTGCAAAAAGGGATGACCGTTTTTAAAAATAAATTTTCTTCATCTTTTAATTCGGCCTGCAAAATCTCAAGCAAGCTATGTGCCCTAGTTCCAAGGAAGTGATGGTTTGTGATATTTTCCAGGCCTCGGTAACCAGTTCCACTCTTTTTTTGATATTGTTCTCCACATTTCCTTTACAGGATGCGAGCAAGGTGGAGGATGCTTTTACATTGGGTGCAGGGGTGCCAATCATGGGTATTTCCAAAGCATCGACAAGCAATGGCATAGGAATTAAAGCGTCTTCTAATTCCTTGATTCGGTCCTTCAGTCTGGAATTCTCGGTCTCGATGCCTCCAATGGAATCATGAAGTGCTTCTCCGGTTGTAGTGTGAAGTTGACAGATTTGGGACGGCTGCATGTTGGCAACGTCAACCTCTGAACGATATTTTCCTTTCTTATTTTTAACATTTTTTTTCTGAAGTATCAATTTTTTGTTCCAGATATCAAAAACAGTGCTCTAGAAAACGAAGGATTCATCTTCGTCAAAATTTTCGGTAATGGATATGTCCATTGGATGGCTATGGTGGATGGCATCTCTAGGCTGATCAAGGAAGTAGATCATGGTATCCAGATCAATGTCAAGTTCCATGTTCTCACTCTGAATTTCTGGCTCTTCCACCTGCCCCATATTTTTTTTTCTCTTCTTCTCTACTCGAAGCTTGTGAGAACTATCAATTTTAGAGTGAGGAGGGTCGTTATCTCCTCCTCTGTTTGAAGAACTCTGGGTTTATTTGTTGCTATGATGGGTCATTGGAGCGATGCTCTGAGATGTCGTACTTTTTGGAGTGGTATTTTCTGATTGAACACTCTTGTCACTGGGGCCTTTCCCCTTTTGCGTGTACAATTTAGTGCAACTTTGCATTGTTTGTACCTCGTTGGCATCAGAGGTAGGACCGTTGTCGCCATTGTCTCTATTTTTGGGCAGGCGTTTATTTACAAAACAATCGTCAATGCTAATTGTTTGTAAATGTTGTCTAAAAATATCATAGGAGTTGAATCCTCTTATGTCTTCATCATATCTCAGGTTGGAGATGCTAGAATGTGCTACGAAATCATCAATTTTGTTGACGTTTTTCAACACGAACTCCCCTATTTTCCAAGGCAGAGGAATGAACTGTTTTTTTTTCTTCCTTTGAAACAGATGGAACCAGTAGTTGTATTGACGTGCTACTTTTGCAACAAACATTTTGTCTGTAATGTGACATGGAAGGAGAGCAGGTTGTTCCGTGGAGCCAAAAATTCTTATGACAGTGTAATTATCCAAATGTTCACCTGTCCCCTTCTTGTCCAAAAAACTAGTTGTCTATTCAGATATGCGAGGAGGATCTTCTCCTAACAACAAAACTTTGAAAACAGACAGGAAGCGATTAAAAACCTCATAAAAACAGTGGGAATACTTATGCTTCCACAAGGCCTGGTACCAGAACTTTACTGAGTGGAATTTGCAGTTGACATTCTTGGACAGAGACAGTTGCGGAAACCGACAAGAATGTGCTATTGCAAAAACTAAATAGGATGACATATAAAATTTATTTTCCCTTTTGTAGCTTAACAATTAGGAAGAGATTTCATGGGAAATTAACATACCCCAATCAAAAATGGTTTGTTCATTGACTGTGAAATACAAAATATAAAGATCCATGTGGGAAATGTAGTTGTGGACTCTTCTCTCATTATTCTTGTAAACAGCCAGGCAATTTTGTGAAATGGTTTTCTAAATGAACTAACCTGCATGCTTGTAATATCTTCGAGAATTAGATTCGGGTTTTCCATAAAAAGGAGTGTTAGCACCATAAGTCACTCCTAGATTGCAGCAGAAGTAAGCCCGATACCCATTAGTTTATGTCACGATTTGTAAAAGGGGTGATCGATAGAGAACGAACTCAGAACAGTATCGCTTTAACTCAGAACCCTAGACTAGGTTATGCATCAATGGGCGAGGTCTAAATTTAACTTCAGATAGTAAGTTATAATAAGGGTGAGTAGGAGGAAGACTTCGATGAGAAAGGGCAAAGGTTTGTTGTGAATATCGAGCTTCCAAAAGCCTAAAGAAGAAAAACTTAAACACAAGAACTTCTTGTATTCAAATCACAAGAACATTAAAAGAAATTATAACAGCGTTACCATAAAACATTTATATAACATTGTCATAATGATTCATGTGACTTAGTCAATCATAAACTCTTTCAACATTAGATGGAAACCAAATAGAATAAGAGGTTGACTGTCATTAAACAAGAATGATTCACATACATATACATAACCAGGAAAACCAATGATTCATCAAAACTTTACAGTTGGGAGCTTAGCTCTACCATCGATATTACAAAAAATGGAAAAAATGCCTACATATACTCAAAGCAAAACAACAACAGCGGGTTTCAGTCACCGCATTGAAGGAATTACGTCTGCATGTTTACTGGCAGACTACACATGCAGTCTCCTATCAGAAGCGAGCTTCAGTCAGATGTAAGCGCGTTTCAGAACAGACCTGCAGACGAGTTGACTGGCTGACAGTCCTTTCCTGGACTTTCTATTTATGGTGGAAACGATGTCCACCTACCACCAACTTCTTCAATAACTGCTTCCTCGGGATCATAGAGGCCCAATTAAAACCTACATATGCAAGACGTGGCAGTCTATCTTTGGTTGTTTATTGCTTCAATGGACTGCTGCGGGGGACCCAGATGGCAGACGTAGATGAGGAGGGCGAAGGCGCCAACACTGTGAGGGTGAGACAGGAGGGGCGCTCATGTGGAAGTGATACAGAGGCAGGGAACAGTGGATGGTGGAGGGTGTGTTAAGGTGGAGTGAAAGCGTGGAAGGCGAAGGAAAAGTAGGGATAGCCATACAGGTGGAGGTGACTAGGAGAGAGACACATGGCAGGAGGTGAGAGGATGATGAGTTGAGGAGGGGCCATGTGGATGGACGTGGTAGAACTCATGGGCTCTGAGGTGTGAGAGCTAGGAGGTAGAGAGATGGGGGGCTGTGACACTAATAGATGAGGTGATGTTCCCTAGGAAGGTGACGAGGAGGTCATAATGTGACGGGTCAGGGAGAGGGGACAAGATACTTAGGAGAGTGGAGGACAGGTGTGCGGTGGTGAAAGGTAGGAGGGA
>SNQJ01S0036658.1:41624-53331 GCA_010110895.2 Picea sitchensis
CCCAAAATGCTCCAAAGATCGCCACCTATCTCCCTGATATCGAAGGCCCATCTTTATTTTCATCGAACGCCCATGATCACTCGTCGCTCAATGAGCGCTTAAATTCAACTGACCCTCACCTTTAACCCTGACCCCTTTGTGACCGAGTGCTATGACCGTGGGCCCAACACCAAGGTACTTTCGTATTTCATGTTTTGGGGTTTTGAAATGCAGCGGAGGAGTGATCCCTTATCTTTCAAAGTCTCGGTAATCGAAATAGCGATCGAGCTGAATCGCGTGCCACGCACCCCCTGGTTGGATGGCCTGGATCAATATTTAGACGTGGTGCCCCTTGTGGCCTGGACCCTCCGTTGCGTTTCTTCCAAGATCGGATGGTCAAGATCGCTCCTTGATTCAATGGTGTCGATCACTTCAGGACTTCTCTCACCGAGAGTCCCTGATTCACCTCTTCCCCATTCTCTCGGTGACCAAAACGCCGAAAGCGAGGATGTGCACCACACATCCTACGATCGGACTGCCCAAATTAAATCGTGGAATATGTGCACTTTGTCTCTAGCCTCCTCACTACATTAAAACCCAGGAAATTTCATGGCTCCAAACACCCGATGACCGTCAATCCTGCCCCGATAAAAAATCCTCGCCGTTGAAAACGGATCTTAGCCTGCTCACTTGATTTGAAGCCCGAAATGAGATTTTTTTGAGTGTTGTGTTTTGGGCTTCTTGCGTAGGCCGCAGACCTGGATACTCTTATGCACATGACAATAATTTGTGATAACAAGAAACAAGAGGTCCAATCCGTTATTATTCTTTGCTAGGAACTGTTTGTAATCTTCTCCTCTGAACATCAATGTTGGCTCCGGCAATTTCAGCATCTGGCAGAAGACCTGAGGTGACAAAGAAACAGAAGAGTGGTCCTGCAGTGGAATAATTCTTTTATCTGCAATAAATTTATCGCCACACCAAGAGACCAGGTCCTTACAATCAAAAACCTCAGGGACACAACCTGCATGAGCAATCCCAGAGGTCCAAATTACTTGGTTCTCTGCGACAGAGGTTGAGTAATAAGAAAATGCCCTGGACAAGTGGAAGTTCTTGTCCTCGCGCCCGAATGTGTTCACTGTATCTCCATAGAAATTTTGTCAATATGATGCCATAGGTTTATGAGAAGGTTTCTTTGATGTAGATGATGGTTTAAATGAACAGTTAGAGCCGATAATGTAACTTTTCAGTAAATCTTGGTTAAATGCTTATGAATGGGAAAGCTCCTCGAGCCTTTCGCTGATTAATGACAATCTGTATTGGTGGTGCATGATGAACTGTTAGCAGTAAATTTTATTTATTGCATGTTTAGAAATGTGAAGGTGGCGGGTACGACGAAGAGTAATTAAGGAATGGAGGTTTTGTGAACATGCGAAGGCCACACCGTGTGAACGGGATTTCATGATTTTGAAATGAACACTCAGAAGGGATAATATAATCCCCCCGCAAATTTTGGTTTAATGCACATCAATACGAGATGTCCTCGAGCCTTTCGCCCATCAATGACAATCTATATGGTTTCTGCATGATGACTTGTTAGAATTAAATGTCAATAATTCCATATTTAGAAACAATATATGTATATATATATATATATACATAACTTTTTATTTTCTTTTATTATAGACAAGTGTGAAGGTGACGGAGATGGCGGAGAGCAAGGAAAGAATGGAAATCTCTGAAAAGCGGTCAGACGGGATTCAAAAAATGGTTACAGGGATAGTCAGGACAGTTGAGTGTTGCACGGTCAAATTTCATGTTTCGGAATTTTTGAGTGCAAAATGTGTAAAATGGAAGAGATCACAATGGGGCAGTTCAGTAGTCGGTTTGTATATTTGCATAATTCTGGCAAAGTGGCTAAGTATGGAATAGGGAAACTGCTAATTGCATGTGTAGCAATAAGATATTATATATAATTGCCAACTGCTAATTGCAAAGGGGCGCGGGCACAGGAAACAATGAATACGAACTGAATATTTCTTCAACCCGCCAAACCGACGATCTGCCAAAGAAATTTGAACAAATGGAGAAGTATGGAAAGAAGACAGATGGGCTTCAAAATGGGGTGACAATAGTTCCACTAAATATGCAAGGACCCGACAATTAAATTGTATTTCTCGGAAGTTTTCAGTGCAAAAATGTGCACCACGGAAGAGGTCATGATAGGTGGACCGTAATACGGAAGAGGGTATGATCTAAGAATGGTTTCAAATTTGTATATCGTAGAAGTGATGGTATTGTTCGCAGGCCATGGAACAACAGAAGTCCAATGTAGAGACCGCTTAGCGGGAATTCGCGGTTGGAGAAGTTTTTGGGTATGGAATGGGGAAGAATTCAGTCAGTGTCACGATAAAAGAGCATGAGTGCAGTTGTGAACCCACAAGACCGCCCACGCACTAAGCAATGTTGACCTGACCAGCGCACAAGTCCGTCTGTCAATTTGTATATTGCGGAACTCTGGGTGCCAGTTGTGGGACAGGGAACAATAGAGGGTCAATTTATAGAAAGGGGAAGCGGTCATTGGAAACGCGTGAATCCGCGAAGCTGCAGATCAAGGCATTTTCAGAAGAAAAACGATTAAGTAACCAGGAAGAGAAACTAGAGAGAATAAAAGAGTGGGAAAATAGAAAGGCGGAAGGCAGTTTTCGTAAGCGCAAATTAGTTTCAAAGAAGCCCCATTGTTGTAAAACCATGATGTTCTACTAATTGTCAGCAAATGTGTTGTTGAAGATTAGATTTTATTGCAACGTGTGCGTGTAACTATGTTCTTGATACATTCTTCCATGACTGTAACATATTAACTTAACTACTAAACTTCTTTTTCTACTAATTGTCAGCAAATGCTTTGTTGAAGATTAGATTTTATTGGAACATGTGAGTGTAACTACGTTCTTAATACACTCTTCCATGAGTGCAACATATTAACTCAAGTATTAAACTTCTTGAATTATGGATTGTTAGCATTAAAACTTAATAATTGCATGTCTAGAAACAAGAATAACGATTTCGCTACAACATTGTACATTGGTATTGCTATGTTTTATCTGCATTACGAATAGAATTGAACGTTGGTTTGAAATTATGTAATCCATTTTTTGTTTGCATAAAAAGATGGTGGATTCACACAGTAAATCAGCATATAATTGTTAGATGTTCCATCTTATAAAATAAAAGCTAAGTAAACACAATATCAAAGAAGTACAAGAGCACCGAACCATGCCAATTAGAACATGCGTTAAACCCAGAAAAAAGGCAGCAACGAAGAGTCGAGGGAAAATATTTTTTAATAGAAAATGCATTTAAAAAAATAAGAAAAACATTGAGTATTGTACATCTATCCTTAGAAATTGGACCTATTTCTTCGGGCCAAAAAATTGAAGGTATTTGCGACAAACACAGGCACGGGATCCGCGGTATGCAAGATCTTTGCAGTTTTCTCCTTGATGAATCATCCTGTGTTGAAACTGATATTTTTCACAAGATTCCCCTGAGGAAGAAAATGAAAATGGTTGCAGGGCAAGTGGAATATCCCTTAGCTGAAACTGCCTCTGCATAGACCAAAAAAATTTAGTAGCATAGCTTGCACGTGCAATTCTAGAGGCCCAAATTAATCCATTCTGGGCAGAAGGAGATGACTAGTAGGAAAATGCCTTGCAACAGTGAGAGTTTTGGACCTGATTCCCGAAGATGTTAATCAATAATTTTTTGGCTTGAAATATATCTATGGGAGAATCAATATATCATTGCTTTACAGTGAAACTCTTCCGCACAGAATGGACTAATTTGGAACTCTGGAATTCCTAATTTCGCGCCGCAAAGTGGTTGTTGCGTTCACTATCGATTTCTTTTCTAAAACTCCTTTTGGTGTTGTCATCACTGCCATCACTGAGCCGGGAATTTCCGTTCGTTATGGTTGATTTCAATTTGGGCGCAGGAGTGGGAAGATTCTCTGCATTTTCATCATCCATTGTCATATCATCGTCCATCATATCATCTTCTTCCGGCTTGGAATTCATGGCATCAACTTCTGCAACAACCATGAATGCAAGTGGGCAGGTTCTCTGAGCAGCCAGGGTTGCCATGGAATTTTTTGGCTTGAAATATATCTCTCGGTGTACCAAGGGACCATCTCCTTGTTTTCTCCTGGGCAGAGGGAGATGAATAGTAAGAATATGCCCTGGAATAGTGGAACGTTTGGCCACTATGCCCCAATGTGTTTACTGTGTGTGGAGAGAACTGCTACCAGAAGTTATTAAGAATTTCAGTTTGCTCGAGACAATGTTTGAAATGAAAATTGGGGAGGGATAATATAACCCTCCACAAATTATGGTTTAATGCTTATCAATGGAATATATCCTCGATCCTTTCACTGATCAATGATAGTTTCCAGGGTTCGTGTGAAATGAGTTGTCACCATCACAACTCACTAATTGCACAATTAGAAAAAAGTGTGAAGGTGGTGGTGACGGCGAAAAGAGATTAAGAATTAGAAATTTCTTAGAAGCACCAACCCATTCACGCACAAAAAAAAAGGATTGCATCACCTTTCAAATGAATACTTGGAAAGGATAACATACTTGTGCGCAAATCTTAGTTTAATTCGTAGTAATGACAAATCTTCTCCGGATTTCTGGACATTAATGACAAGCTTAACGGTTCCTGCAGGATGGCTACTAGAATTAAAGCTTAATTTTTGCATATCTGGAAACAAGTACGAAGTCAGCGGTGATGGCGAAAATGATTCCAAGAAATACCAAAGTATGGAAAGTGGTCAGGCGAGTTACAAAAGAAAAATGACAGAAGATATACCCAGGAGATGTGAAGGGTCGATGGTCATATTGCATCTCAGTGACAGATATCGGTCGTCAATTTGTATGTCGCAGAATTTGTACATTGACAAGCGGACATGCGGGTTGTCTGGCTCAACATTGCACTTTCATTGTTCTGTGTCCTCCAAATAGCACTCGTAGTTCCGTGATATATAGATTGACATATGGAATCGAGGGCTGGTGGGTTCAAGATTTCCATTGTTTAGGGATGGAAATCGCTATCAACTATCTAACATATCTAAAAACATTATTTTCAATACTAAATTATTAATATTACATATTCATCTTGCATAATTTTATTAGACAAGAAAGTTTGTACAATCTGGTTGGGCAAGTTATTTAAAATTTTTGCGACAAACGAACAATACATAGTAGACACGTACTTTTATAAAGTATGGACATGAGATTTTATAGAGCATATGTGGATCCATCATTCCATAACTAGGCACTTTTTCGATTGAGGGTTCTCAGCCTAGCGGGATGAAAATTGAGCCTCTATTGTTTTGTGTCCTACAAATAGCACCCAGACTTCCGCGATATACAAATATACAGGCAGACTTGCAGGTTGGTTGGTTGAATGTTGCATTTTTATTGTCTTGTAGTGATTCCATATTAATTCCATATTTAGCCATTTTTTTTGGATCGGGGGCTCTCGGGCTAGCGAGCAAAAAATTGGGCATCTATTGCTCCATGCTCTACAAATAGCACCCACAATTCCACGATATACAAATTCAGAAGAGGACCTGCGGTAAATTATTACTGTTAAATATTGATATTGCAGAATTTAATTAGACGAGAAAGTTTGTACAATCTGGTTGGCCGAGTGATATAAAAGTATTCCGACAAACGAGCAATACATAGTAAACATGTACTTTTATAAAGTATGGACATTATATTTTGTAGAACATATGTGAATCCCTCATTCCATACTTAGGCAGTTTTTGGATCGCGGGTTCGTAGCTTGGCAGGCTGAAAAATGAGTATCTATTGTTTTGTGTCCTACAAATAGCACCTACACTTCCGCGATATAAAAATTGGTAGGAGGACTTGCGGAGATGACTCTCTATATAAAGTATGGACATGAGATTTTATAGATCATATGTGGATCCCTCATTCCATACTTAGGCACTTTTTGGATCGTGAGTTCGCGGCCTTGCGGGCTGAAAATAGAGTCTCCATTGTTCTGTGTCCTACAAATACCACCCAAACTTCCGCAATATACAAATTTACAGGAGGACTTGCGGGTTGCTTCACTGAACATTGCAGTTTTATTGTTCCGTAGCGATCCTGTATTAATTCCATATTTATCCACTTTTTTTGATCGGGGGCTCTCGCGCTGGCTAGCTGAACATTTCACTTTCATTGTTCTGTGTCCTCCAAATAGCACTCGGACTTCCGCGGTATGCACATTCACAGATGGACTCGAGGGCTAGCAGGTTCAAATTTGCCATTGTTTAGGGATGGCAATCCTTATCAACTATCCAACATATAAAAAAACATTATTTTCAATACTAAATTATTAATATTACATATTGATATTGCATAATTTAAGCACCGATATTACAAAGTTTGTCCATTTTGGTGGACCGACTGATATAAAAGTTTTCTGACAAACAAGCAATACATAGTAAACATGTACTTTTATAAAGTATGGACATGAGATTTTATAGAGCATATGCGCATTCCTTATTCCATACTCAGGCACTTTTTGGATCACGGGTTCGCAGCCTGGCAGGATGAAAATTGAGGTTTTATTGTTTTGTTCCCTACAAATAGCAGCCAGACTTCCACGATATACAAATTGACAGGCGGACTCGGGTTGGTTGGCTGAACATTGCACTTTTATTGTCCCGTAGCGATCCCGTATGAATTCCATATTTAGCCATTTTTTTTTATCGGGGGCTCTGGGGCTGGTGGGATGAAAATTGGGCCTCTATTGTTCCACGTGTACAAATACCACTCACAATTCCACGATATACAAATTGACAAGTGGACCTGCGAGTTGGTTGGATCAACATTGCAGTTTCATTGTTTTGTGTCCTCCAAATAGCACTCGGAGTTCCGCGATATACAGATTGACAAATGGACTTGAGGGCCGGCGGGTTCAAGTTTGTCATTGTTTACAGATGCTAATCCCTATCAACTATCTAACATATCTAAAAACATTATTTTCAATACTAAATTATTAATATTAAATTTTGATATTGCATAATTTAATTAGACGAGAAAGTTTATACAATCTGGTCGGGCGACTGATATAAAAGTTTTTCGACAAACGATCAATACATAGGAAACCTGTACTTTTAAAAAGTATGGACGAGATTTTATAGAGCATATGCGGATCCCTCGTTCCATACTTGGGAACTTTTTGGATCACGGGTTCTCAGCCTGGAGGGCTAAAATTTGAGCCTCTTTTGTTCTGTGTTCTACAAATATCACCCAGACTTCCGCGATTTACAAATTGACAGGCGGACTTGCGGACTCCACGTCTAGCGGGTTCAAGATTGCAATTGTTTAGGGATGCTCATCCTATTTAACTTTATCTAAAAACATTATTTTCAAATACTAAATTATTAATATTAACTATTGATATTGTACAAGTGAATTACATTAAATTATTAAAGTATGTTAAATCGCTTATTTTTTTAAAAATGAAGCAAACAAAAGAAAGTTTTTTTTTAATTCTATCACCGCAAGCATAACAAGGACCAATTTGAATTTTAAGGCCCTCTTGTTCATATGATATCAAAATTGCACTCCACATAGTATATATTCATTGATTTCAAATTATTCCAGGATATTAATTTTGCCAAGTTCATCGAATAAGCAAAAATTCCAAAACAACGACCAATTTGAATTTTAAGAGCCTCTTGTTGCTATGATAGGACAGTTTCACTTCGCACACTATATATTCGTTGATTTAAAATTATTTCAGAACAATAATTTGACCAAGTTCATCGATCAAGGAAATCTGCTAAAGCAATCCACATAGTACATTTGTGTCACAGCGCCATAGAAATTATCAGGTGGATCTGCATGCCAGCTGGCTAAAAAATTCAATTATATTGTTCTGTGTCCTCCAAAGAACAGTTGGAGTTCCACGGTATACAAATTGACAGACAAAGCAGATAACCAAGAACCAACCATACTTTAAACAAGTCGAAAGCAAGTTCCCAGAAGGTTCCATAGAGCATAACCCATCGACCATTGCACCAAACAATTTGATATACAAATAAAAGACGTCACCGCATTCGTTTTCTCTTGCATCTGGTATATGTTCCCAGTAGAAAATAATTGGGAACATGTGATATATGGGGATTACAGAGATATGGGACAAGTCCAACGAATATTCATCTGGATGTTGAACAAATGTTACAGAGACACATGAGGTATTTTCATTTCCTGCCAAAGTTTGATATATATTTTTTTTCCCCTTCTTCAGTCGATATGAAAAATTGCATTGTCCTCATTCAAGGTGAATTTGATGTGTAACCAAAGATGTCGGAGCATGTAGACACTACTTGCCTTTTTCTATAGATACGTTTCATACGACAACTCTGCCAACTCAGGAAGCACATTTTGTAACAGAGGTTGTCTAACTGTACAATGAACGGTTGTGTTACCCACGGTTTGGATAAAAACATTCACGGAATGTCCATATATATATGGACATTTTTCACCGCATCGCAGACAATCAATCGTATCATCAATTATCAAAGCAGAGGCAGAAGCAGCGGAGTTGAATTTTGCACAAACATGCTCAAAGGGGGTCAAGTACACATTGGCTGCAACTAAAAGACCTTCAACCTGGGAACGCGAGCAAAGGGATTAATACATTGAACAACATAATACACAACTGCACCCCTCCCCTCCCGTTTAAAAAAAAAAAAAAAATTAAGCAGGCGCAAAAATTTGTTGAAGGCTATTTCTATAAGCAAAGTGAGCATGATTTTGTGGATGTATACGCACAACAGTTGTAGAGCTAGCTAGTTTCTTTAGATATTCTACTATATTTGCTCGCAACTCTGTTACAAACGTTTCCTAGGTTGTCTGAAAGATCATTTCTCTAGCATCCCCTTCTTTGTTATATTTTTTAACAGCATAAGTGGAATCTGCCCTCTATGCAATTGTTGTTCCATTGACGAAAACAAATATGAATACGTATCGAACAATTGTAGCTGGAACATGGAACAGTGCAATATTTGTGTAACTTATCTGACATACATGCACATGTGAAAGTTAAGGACAAAACTAAATATGAAAAGCGGTACCATTGCCTTATCGTTGTCGGAATATCCATCATTTATATGGAGAATGTGTTGCGAGCCAAATTTTCTCGCCAGTGTGACAGCATCCCCAATCGTTTTGATTGGGTAAATATCAGTGCTCTGTGCAAGCTGGCTGATAGTCGAGTCTAGGACAAAACGATATTCTGAACAAACAGCGGGAATTTTTTCCATAATGCTTATTTCGTTTAGCAAAATAATTCGATCGCAATCACCACGGTCATATACTGTTTTGGGAAATATATTAAAATATGTAATGGATATCCCATTACGTGGAAATATCTTTTATGCATGTTTATGGACAAGTTGTGGAGGAATAGTCAGTGTCACTGTCATCATGGCATCCTTGTCTGTCATGTTAGCATGCATAATGGATCTACTTTTGTTTTCCTTGTCCAAGTAGGTGCTATAGACAACCATTATGTCCCTAACGAACACTTGTCCAGTTTGGTGGTTGTTCAAGCCCTCTATTGACATTACTTTGGATGTCACAACTCTAGACCTGATGACATTTTTTTAACAGGAAAACTTAATTGAATGGTAGTGTGCTACAAGTACACGCATAGTTTTGATGAACTATGGAGCCAGAGTTTCGAAACCACACCTCTTAGTCTGTTGAACATGCAACACGTTCGGCGTCTCGCTTGTACTTGTTGATACTTCTTGCAAGCTTCAAACCATGTATTACAGATGACATCATCATATCCGCCATGCCATACATGAATATATAGCCCAGAAAATTTGTTTAGTAAACATAGTAATAGCAGAGCGTATGCATATTTACCTTTGGCCTTGTCGATCTGTCGATGTCTGAGATGACTGACTACTCATGCCCATGTCACTATTCCAAATTTTTCTGATGCAAGCATGTGCAGATGAACATCATGACTAAACAAGCATATGCATTGTATATTGTCCATCAGAAGGACCAAATAACCATAAAACTGTATGCATCTGAATTTTTTTACTGGAGAAATGTTTAACAGTAAACAGGGTGTGAGTGCGGGACACCATGTCCAATCTGTATATCGCGGACCCCCGGAAGCCAGGGGAGAAATCTTCAACCTACCAGCCTGGCACCCGCAATCTAGAAAGTGGGTAACTATGGAAGAAGGTAGAATCACGACCACATATGTGAATCCGTTAGTCTAGCAACCGGCGCACGAAAGAATTTTTGGAAAACACACT
This sequence comes from Picea sitchensis, assembly GCA_010110895.2. Classification (NCBI taxonomy): domain Eukaryota; kingdom Viridiplantae; phylum Streptophyta; class Pinopsida; order Pinales; family Pinaceae; genus Picea; species Picea sitchensis. The sequence goes on from SNQJ01S0036658.1 coordinate 51,967, forward strand.
AGGCAGATGAATTAGAAAACAAAAGGGATAATAGAAAATGAAAAAAGTAGAAATAGGGAGCGCAGAAAGGCCCATTACTGCAAAGTCATCGTTTTCAAGTCTAATATTATATGCCCCCACCCAGTTTGTATATTTAATTTACCATCACACTTGGTATACCTTTTAGAAGATTGCACCATAGAACCCTCTGATGTTGCACAAAACAATTCATCTCCATGTCCAAGCAACCTGTTTTTTCCAAGGTAGCAACGTCGAAGATGCAATGGACACGAAGGCAAGTTAGTATGAAGACGGACATCTAAAACAAAGAGAAACAGGTCTATTTACCCGCCAAAGATTCTTTCATCCTGTTCATCCATTTTGTTTGTTTAAATGCAACAATGCAGCACAAACACAACGGACATGAAGCAGCTTAGTATGCAGGAAGGAACGCATGTAAACAAGATAACTTACCATGTAGGAAGGCATGCAACTAGTTTAACACATATACATACCATAAATAAAACACAAAACAGCGCAATATGAAACAACAGTACAAGCATGCACCTTTCTATATCCTCTTCAGTCGATGTAGTCAATACTCCCTCGTTTTCTCCAACTACTCTATTTGTTTGAATGTGGGAACGCACAAAATTCAATGAACATCAATGGAAGATGGTATTCACCGGAGAACAAGCAATATGTATAGACAGCAAAACTGACTGAACGAACAGTCTAGAAAGGCAGAAACATGAACCTTTGCGCTTCTCTATCCATGGTTGTAAACGTGTAGATTTTTTTTCCCTGGCCAAAATATATTACAAGGCACAAAATATCATGCAATTGCATGGCTGCAACTAAACGATTTCTGGTTTTCCCTGGCAATTTATCCAGATATGCCCTTTAACTGTGTTCTTTATCCTCTACACAGACTGTTGTGCCCACGATACAAGTTCTTAGTTTTCTGTGGCAAACCACCCAGAAATGATTCTAGACATCAAAACATAATCTTGTAGAATCTTTGTTGCACATATCATATCTCAAGCACAACACAAATTCTATCGTGCACACACCGGTCTATGTAGAGGAGAAAGAACATATAATGTCATATCCGCACATCTGACCATATATGGTTTATAAATGTAGCCTGCATACATATGCTTTATTTCAACAAAAAAGCAGCAGATATAGTAACTTCACTGTAATCCTCCAACAATTTTGCATGCAACTATTTTCTTTCATGGCAGGACTAGAGCACCAGCAAAATCTCACAAAATAACAGATATCGGCCTCGGAAAACATGGAAAATAACACAATTTCATGTCGACTCGTGGGTGCAGGGGTTGAACACCATTAAGTGCCCCAAAAAAACAATAATAATCCCAA
>SNQJ01S0036658.1:54394-70905 GCA_010110895.2 Picea sitchensis
CATCTCGGAATAAGTGTCAATACATTTCAACAAATATACATCCGCCAAAGACGCCATAAACTTTGGAATTCTCAATCACTACAAAGCTTGGATATCAAAACATTTCAATATGCTTAGTACATATGAAAACTTACGGATATATTTGCCTAGCAGAAAATGATAATACAAACATTCCAACTAATGTTAGCATTAATCGACCTTCAAGCAATATAGAGGAAAAATATATGATTAAAAAATATTGTCTACGAGAAGAACTTTGAATATGTTGCCATATAGTACATTGGGAATAGCGAAGCCGGCAATAAGACCTCCAATCTCTTATCCAATCAGATCAGTACATATATGTTGTTTTTTATTATATAAAAATATATGCTTATAATTCCATAGCTCCAACAATAGGTATTGTGCAAATATTTTGGGTCAAAGGACAAACTAATATGTAGTCAACGCATTATCGATCGCTATAGTCTCTCTATGCCTACGGCAGGGACTAATAAGCTAATGAATAAAACTTATATACATTTTTTTTTACAAAATAAACATGTGCATAAGTTTGTTTGTCTTTTATTTTTATTTTTAGTGTTGTATTAAGAAAAGATGAGGAAAACTGAGATTTAAAAAAAAAAAAGTAATAAAGAGACAATTTCAGAGCGTAAAGAATTTGATCTTACATTTGAGCGTAGACTTGGGCCACGTATTTAGCCTTTAGCCATTCTAGAATGAAGTTACAATAGAAAGACCAAGAACAAAACAGAAAGAAGAAAGTTGAGCCAAAAATGGAATGGAGCAATGGTGGCGAATCACAAGGAGAAAACCTTATGAGAACCAACAAAGCTCATCCTCACTTCATCTTTTCGTTGCTTCGCAAGACCCCCCTCTCTCTAAATTTTCTGCCAAAAAAAAAATTCCCCTTGTTGCTTATTTTATATCATCCGTGAGCGGTTCTGGTAGTTTGGGCAGTTTTGGATCAACGAATAAAGTCATGTACTAGCTGGAATCATCTTTATTATCCTTTTTAATAAAATATACATATGAAAACAACATTTGTTGGGGAATTTTGTTATTATTCTTTTATTTACATGCCAATTTTTTCGGTATTTTGGCACTGTGAGAATTCTTTAACTTGTGAATTTGATACTTTCACATTTCTCGCATAACAATCATTTTCCCCGCATATTTCCTGTGTTTAGTTGGAATCACAACATCAATAAGAGTATCTCTGGTCATAATCAGAGTGCTTCTGTTATCATCGTCCAAAACCTCCATTATTAATGCAATCCAACAACATATTGGCAGTGTCGATGCCTGCCAGATAAGTACCATGGATGTAATCATTGTAATCCTTGGTAACAACAGTTCTCATCATCATCACATATAAATAGACTTACATGGCAGCTTTGCCAATATACAGATTTGTACATGTGACAGTAGTCACAGAGTGCTAGAATGCATCATGTCAATATAGAATTTCATGTCTGCACTTTTACTGCAGAGCATTTTCATTATTTTGTTTTTCACATGCTTTTTCTTTACTACATTGTGCCTGTCTCTCATACAAACGATAAAGTATAGTTGATTTTTTCATATGTGGTTCTTGTTCCAGTTGATCAGATGCATTTGCAGTCTTCAATCCACCAACAGTTTTTCTATTTACCTCTTTATTACCATGAGGGTTAGATACTCCATCGGTTTCACCTTAACGTTTCTGTCGAGCTTTCTCAGCCATTAATTGCCACTTTGCTAACATGTCATCTCCTCCAACAGTTGCTCGTGCAGCGACATTTGCTGCATTTGCTCTCATTTTATCTTGTTCTTCTTTGCTTTCCCTCTGTGCTTTAGAACGATTTTCATGCTTTTCTCCTTCAACACCAGCATTATTCTCCGCCTCATTCAGTTTTTTGAGTTTTTTGGCCTTATCTGCTTGTTTCTTCTCCCAATCCTCCTTTTCTTTTTTATTCATTAGTTGAATTTTAAGTCCTACATCTACTGTAATGGTAACTTTGTGGTTGGCCTTCTCAAGATCAACTCGTTGTTTAACAGTTTGATCAAGTAGCCCACCATGGTTCCTAAACTTTCTTCAATGCACTGCAAAACAGTGATAAGCAGCGCTCAGTGTCACTGTTTACATTTTTATACCACATTTTGCCATGATTCCAGCTAATTTGGCACGCGATGGTCCCCAGAAAATGTTGGAGTGCCTCTTTGATTATTGAAACCTCATAAAGTCTCCATAACGCGTTCACTTTTGTTTGTAAAATTCGTTCCTTTTAATGAGGAATAATACCACTCCAGCCAGTCCAGTAGCGAGACATTAACTAAGGCTATTTCCGTTGAGGAAATGATAAGATATGTTACTCTCCCTTCATTAATTTTATCAACATTTAACTGCACAATATCCAACAATCTCGTCCATCTATGGTTCCAAATTAATCTGAACATTGAGATATTAAAACCTTTGTCCAACCACGAGCTAAACCTGGCGCCATAATAATTGTCTTTATTCAAATGCTTTAAAGAGCCCTTGGATGTTACAAATATATACTTGGAAATTTCCTTTCGATAAGTTCGATGCCTTTTGTTACCCAAGATATCTTATAATCCAATCCATAGCAACCTTCTTTGTTTTTATCCATGATATGGCATGAGGATAATCCTAAAATAAAGTTTGGTATAATTAAATATTAGAGAGGGATACTTGAAAAAATGGGTCAATGCAAATTTAAGGAAGTAGTGTGACATGGGATTTTAATAATTGTTTACTTCCCCTTTATTAAAAAGCTATGAAGGTGAGGTGAGTAATGGAACATAAAGGAGTTGTATGATGGCACAGGATCTCATATAATGATTTTTCAATATGGAGTGTACTAATTGGGAATGAAGTTAAAGTTAAATTGTTGGTCTTAAATAAAAGGAGGTCACATAATAAAATATATATTTTTATCTTTTGATATGGTAAAATGACAAGGTCATTATTTCAAGACATGATAGAATATTTAGGAAAAGAGAGGCATGAGAAATACATGTGGACTTAGATTTTGAGTATAAAAATGACAAGGTTAAGAATGCGGAGAGCCTCGAAAATAAGCCATATGAATTATAGGTCAAACTCATAGTAATGTCATTGAGTGCATTGCGCCAATCTTAACGAGATTGCGTAAGTACTGAAAATTGAGGGGAAGCTTGGCAATGCTTTGTCGGCTAAGTATTGTTGACTGAAATCGTCATCAACAATATCATAATACTTTTTCTTTATGTTGATAATCTTATCATCACTAGTAGTGACCTTAAACTTTTAAACCATGTGAAAACTAGCCTTAAGAAGAAATTTGAAATGGCAGACTTAGGCTTTTTGGATTATTTCCTTGGCCTCCAAGTATTGCAAACCAAGGAATGAATATTTTTTTCCCAGTCTAAGTATGCTTGTGACCTTCTTCATCGCTTTCATATCGAATATTCTAAACCATCCCCTTCTCCCTTCCAGTCTAGAGTCAAACTTGTTTCCACATGTACTTCACCCGAATTTGATTCCAATTTGTACCATCAATTAGTTGGTATCCTCTTATATTTGACTCATACATGTCATGATATTTCCTTTGTTGTTGGTCTTGTTTCCTGGTATATGCAAACACCCCGTGAAATCCATTGGAAAACAACTAAAAGGATACTTTGGTATTTTTTGAGTACAATTCAGTTCAGGATACATTACAACTCAAGGGGGACTCCCTTATTGGTTAGTTTCACTTATTCAAATTGGGTCGGTGACCCTGATGATCGAAAGTATACTCCAGGTTATGTTTTCATCATTGGTTAAAGACCTATGACTTGGGCTTGTAAGAAAAAATAGGATATTACTCTTTCTTTAGCAGAAGAAGAGTACCAAGCAGTTGTTAATGCAAATCAAGAAGCCTTGTGGATTTGACATATCATTTCAAAGTTTGGATTCCAATAGCAACATCCAACCACCCTCTGGTGCGACAATTAGAGTGTCATCAAGCTCGCCAAAGATCAAGTTCAACATCAACGCAGCAAACACATCAAGATACACATGCACTTCATCAGAAAGCTCATTCATGAGCAAGTTATTGAAGTGTTATTTTTCCCTACAGAAGATCAAGTTGCATACATTTTCTCAAAATCTCTTACAAATCGAAGTTTTCCAAACTCCGATCTATGTTAGGAGTTCAAGAAGTTGTCATTAAGGGAGGATAGACTCTAATTCCTCCTTCATTTTCCTATTGTGTCACCTTTGTAAATCCTTCAATCCTATCCCAAGTTTTTCTTAAGGGGGGATGTTAGGATATTTATACACTTAGGAGTTAGTTAAGATCAACTTGGTCTAATTTGTTGTTAATTTAAAGTGTCTTTATTTAGTATGCATTTCCTTTCAAATTTTTCTTAGGTTTTTATGATTTGGTTAAACCGGATCTACTAAAACTTGCTCATGAATCATAGAGGACCATAAACATTTGGGGGTATTTTAATGCAACATTCTTATCCCTTATCCCAAATAAACAAGCCTCAACTTATTTTGAAAACTTCGTGATCTAGGTGGATATTGATGACCACCCACCTATTCCAATTTGCTCCTCTTGACAGTTTTTAGTTCAACACATTCTTTTGTACTTCTTTGTAATTGTGGGTTCTACACTTCTGGGGTTGTCTGAATCCCTAAACGTCTTATAGGTGGATACTAGTGGCCTCCCACCTAATCCAAATGAATTATTTTGTATGTTTTCATGTCAGAACATCTTGTTGTACTTCCAGGGCCATTTTGGCGCCCTAAATAGTGTTTTTTTGGCTCGCCACAGTCAAACTATAAACAGAGTCAGAGTTTGACGGTGTAATGTGTATTTATCAAAAATACCTTTCCAACAGGCTATCACACACCTAAAAAAGAGGTTGTATGCAGAAGTTATGACCCCATGAATTTGAGGTACCAACTTACCCATAGGGACCCACATAAAATTTGGCATTTCATCTCCTAGGGTTAGGTTTTTGGATGTCTAGGGTTTTGAAATTCATGAGTAATGTTAAAAAAGTCCTATAGAGCCTCATTGTAATCATTATGCTCAGACAGATGTGCGTAGCATCCACATCTCTTCTCAGAGATAGCTACCACCATTCGAGCAAGTGTTTCAGTTCTGTAGTTTTACAGTTTCAGCCTATTTCATTTATTCAATAGAAGATATTGTTCACTGGATATCTATATTGTTCTTCATATCTTTGTGTTTATTGTATTCATTATGTTAATTAGTTCGTTAGCTTCTAAATCTAGATTAGTGGTATCGGAGCAGTCTGCTCTTCATTTATGTTTCTTCATGCATGTCCCCGACATGATCTGGGTACAAGAAGTTGGGACTCGAACCAATCGATCCTTTACAAGATCAATCATGCCAAGCCCGATAAAAACCCATGGGAGACTAAAAGAAATATAATGGATCAAGAGATCATTTTAAAATGTTGCTCAAGGAATACCTTGTGCAAAAAAGGAATGAAATGATGGACAACTTTGTGCAGATCCTTCGGCGGTTGCCCACAAGAGAAGCATCTTCATCAAGTGGCCATGCAACCCCCTTCAAGGTACATGTAAATTTTTATATTCCACTATTTGAAGGACTGATAGATGTGGATGTCGTAGATAAATGGTTGAATATGCTCGAAGGGTATTTTTCAGTCCACAATTTTTCCAATAGGGAAAAGATTAATTTTTCACTCCTCAAGGACGTCCCCCATGTTAAGTACCGGTGGGATACTTACTCTGAGCAAAGGTCCATAGAGAAATCTGCAATATTTGTGGTTTCCCCTACATGGGATTCCTTCTGGGATGCCATTAAAGAACAGTACTACCATGTTGCAAGCTAGGAGGACCAGTACACCAGATGGACCACCCTGCATCGGGAAAGGGACCAGAAAGTACCAGATTTCACCAATATTTTCCATACCATGTGCACCAAATCGGGTATAGAATCTGAGTGACATCTGGTGCTCAAATACTACGATTGTTTGCATAGATACATTCAAACAGAAATGGATTTTCTAGACATCACCTCATTGGGTACGGCTTATAGATATGTTGTCAATATAGAGCATAAATTTAAGTAGAAGAGGCGAGAGTTTGGATCTGCAAACTCCTCACAGACGAAGCAAGGAAAAGGTGGCCCCAACCCACACAACAATGGATAGAGAAAATATTCCAATCTCTGGACAACCAGTCCAATCTGCAACACAATAAGGTCAATGAGAAGATGAATAAGGACACGAGAAAATGGTGTGAATACCATAAAATCCCTTGGCACAACACTGAAGAATGTCGCTCCAAGAAGTCACTTGTGGTCGAGTTGAAGGCTTCTGAGTCAGAGGTCGATTCTGACTCTAAATCAAATCCATAAGGAGGGAAGCATATTATCGATGTTGAACCCAGTGCCACTGTCGCTACCACCAAATTCCATCCAAGTGAACCAGAAGAATTTGAGGAAAGGGAACGCCTCTTTCACTCACAGATGTGGGTAAAGGGGTCTCCGCTTCATTTCATTTTCAATAGCGGAAGTCAGAAGAACCCGATCTCATAAGAGGTCATCAAATAACTAGACCTGCCGACAACACCGCACCCACAGCCCTACACCATCGGTTGGCTTCGCCAAGGAAGATATCTTTGTGTCAGCCAACAGTTTTGTCTGCCCTATGACATCAAGCCTTTCAAAGATGAGGTATTGTGTGATATTGCTCCCTTTGAAGTTCATGATGTTCTTTTAGGATAGCCATATTTGTGGAAGCTCCATGTTGTGTATGAGTCTAGACCTCGTAGTGTTATTATTACTTTGGGTAGACAATTGTACAGGATACCAGAGGTAGCACCGCCTAACATTATTTTTTTAATCTCTACTAAGCAATGTAGTAAGGTCATTTCACAGACTGGAAAGTTCATATTCTTTGTGATTTGTGCTCAAAGTAAGAAGAAGGTCTTCGCCACAAACATGGCATCTACATAGAACCTCTCTTTGCAGTAGAAGCAAGTGGACGGGATCATGTAAGAGTACAAATACATCTTCTCCTCAGCCATCGGGGTACCAACGCACTGCCAAGTAAAGCATCCAATTGATCTCACCCCCGATGCACCTCCGTCTAATGGACCAGTATATCGTCGCTCGCTAATGGAAAATGATGAAATCAAGCATCAGATCCAAGAGATTATTCAAAAGGGGCACATCAGACCCATCTCCTCCCCTTGCAGCAGCTCGATTGTATTGGTGTAGAAGAATGATGGGACCTAGCGACTCTGCATTGATTATAAATCATTAAACAAAATCACAGTCAGGAACCGGTACCCAATTTCTAGGATTGATGACCTTCTTGACCAACTCAAGGGGGGGGAATTTCTTCAGCAAAATTGACCTAAAGTCAGGCTACCACCAAGTTCCCATCAAACCAACTGATGTATGGAAGACAACTTTCAAATCTAAAGAAGGTCTCTTTGAATGGATGGTCATGCTCTTTGGCTTAAAAAATGTGCCAGCCACTTTTATGAGGTTGATGGATGATGTATTAAGACCCTTCACCAACTCTTTTTGGTGGTATATGTTGGAACTTAGGTCTGCATCGCTTCCCTACCCCTTCGTTCACCTATAACATCTTCTTAAAATCCTGTTTTTTTTTGTGTTTGCTAAGTTATTCTCCACATTTTAATGACTCAGCTTCAATGGCCTCTACCCCTCTTTACTTATTTTGCACCATATTTTTCTTTCTTGAAAGGTGATTACATGTTCTGGTTTGAGTTTGAAACATATGTCATCTTGGTTTACCACTAATTGAGAATGCAGCAAGTCGACCAAGTCCTTTGTATGCACATGAAATATCCAAAATAAAAAACACAGCAATTCGAAACAATGGATTTCAGGCCTAGATTGTGAGCAAATAGACAGGTTAAATTTTCGACGATGGAGATCCAATAGTCAATTATGATCAATGGCTCCTATGCATTTGGGGTTTCAAAATCATGTGAGGTTTAACAACAAAGTAATATGAATCTTTACTATGAAACTTCAGCGTTCGGGCGTCCGAGCTTGTCATTGTTTCAATCCTAAAAATTTCCCGAAGTGTCGAAGCCCTGAACTGCCATGTCACTCCAAGAGATTTTCCTCCGAGAGATATTCATACTCTATAGTCAAAATCTCTCTAACACCAAAGTTCTAAAGTGTTGAAGCATCGGAGCTCCGAAGTGTCGAAGTGTCAAAGAATTGGAGCCCCTTTCTCATAAGTTCTTCTTTAATTGACATGTCATATGCCACTTGTCAGTTGATTCCAGATGACACATGGCACTCATTTAGGCACTTTGGTTACGTCATCCATTCTATTTCAGGTGACACATGTCACTCTCTTTTTATGACACGTCACTGACTATGACAACATGTTGCCACATCACTCCGAGAGATTTCAATCCAAAGAAAACACAGTTCCTCGGAGTTCCAAAGCTTCGAAGTGATAAAGTGTTGATGGGCCAAAATCCCCGAATTCCAAAAATATGTTGCCACATCACTCTAGAAGATCATCACTCTGGAAGATTTCAATTCAGAGAAAACATAGTTCCTCGGAGCTCCAGAGCTCCGAAGTGCCGAAGTGTCAAAATATTAAAGGATTAAAGTATCCTAATCTCCGATGAATTTTCTTAAGTGATAAGAATTGGTTAATGACTTCGCGAGTTCGGTCATTCGGGAGATATTTATATTCTTCATTTGAAATCTATCGAACGCCAAATTTTCTAAGTGGCTTATCCTCATTAACAAAACACAACCAATCCATCACCGAGCAAGACAAGAAGAAAGGGTCGGTTACAGCCAAGATGAAGGAGTGCTTGAAGAAGCTGCCAACCCACCCAGTTGTCTCCCAGTGGCCTCCAACAGCGTGCATGGATACCAGTGCTCGATACAAAACTCGGTTATGTCACTCCTAGCAGTTTTTGTCAAAGCTCATTTTACTCTAGCATATGCATTATTCTAGTTTGTTGCAAAGTATCAGTTCTTAGTTGTTTAACTACAAGACTCTTTTAGATTAAGGCCTCATAAGTGGTCATTTGCGTGTGATATGAACCACTTCTTTTTTATTAATTCAAGCTCAAAGTATACCTTAATATACTCCAACAATGTTTTTATCTAATTTAATAAGGTGTTTTACAACTAGTAGTGTAGAGTTAAGCCTCAATCCCAGATGGACGAGAGCCTCTACAACTTTGATAAATATGAATTTTTTGTATGTTTTGAAGGTGCAGTTTTTGGGAAAAGAAGATCAATACATCAGTTGGTTGAACCTATTATATGCATGGATTAAATATCTCTACCTTATGAATATACTTTTGATGATAGTGTTTTTGTCCAAATATTCATGTGTTTTTATCTTATCTTGAATGCAGTTTTTGATTTATGCAAAGTCCATTTTATTTCCTTAAACTATTGTATAACTTATCTTTACTAATATGCAACCTGTAAAACAACTAATGCTTTGGTGAAGATTTGTTTTTATTGCAACCTGTGGGAGAAATTGTGTTTTTGATACATGTTTAATGTCTTGAAATGATATTTTAAGTATTAAACTTCTTGCAACAGATTATTCATTGAGTGGTTTGTTGTTTCCCTTTGTTTTTACCTCTATTATTTTACTTGTCTATAATTTGTGTGCCACCAGACAAGGAGGACCCTCATCCATATCATTTTTCCAACCCCACCATGCTCTTGTCTTGGTAAAACCAACCCTCTAACTGACCCACAAAATCAAAAACCAACCATTATAAACTTGAGGTGGCCTAGCTCTACCCTTTAGCAGTCAGGTGCGTACTTTAGTTCCAACGGTGTATTTGGATGACATCCTCATCTTTAGCAGAACTTGGGAGGAGCACATGTGGCATATTCAATAGGTTTTGAGCACTCTGCGGCAGCACAAGCTATATGTCAACTTGGAAAAACGCTCCTTTGGAATGAACAGGGTCCAATACTTGGACTACATTGTTGATGAGCATGGGGTACATGTTGATCCAGCTAAGATCCAATTCATTCGTGATTGGTCAGCCCCGACCACACTAACCGATCTTCGGAGCTTCTTAGGACTGGCCAACTTCTACTAACGGTTTATGTTGGGATTCTCCCATATTTCATGGGCCCTTAGCCAAGTGACCAAGGGTGGTGACAGGGAAAATTTTGTGGGGGAAGGAACAACAATGAGAATTTGATGATCTAAAGCATCGCTTGTGCTTATCTCCAGTAATATCCTTGCCCGATCTGCAACAACTATTCGATATTGATACCAATGCATCTAACTATGTTGTAAGCGCAATTCTCACTCATCACAATCATCCAGTGGAATACCATAGTGAGACACTCTCAGATATTGTCTGGAAATACCCCACCTATGACAAGGAAATGTATTCCATTGTACAATCCTGTTGTCAATGGAAACATTACATTATGGGAAAGGAGATGATCATCCACATTGATCACAAGCCTCTGTAGTTCGTACAGATGCAGGGGAAGTTGCAGAATGACAGCCATCAGAAGTGTTCCACCTACCTGTAGCAGTTCCATATCAACATCAAGTATAATACATGGAGCACAAATTGTGTCATTGACTGCCTCAGTCAACCTCTCGTGGCTACACTCACCACTGTGCTCCATTCATGTGGACATGAGGCATCTGAGTGCCCCCAACTTTATCAGCAAGATCTGGACTTCGCCACCACCTATCATCTCTTGGGTACATGCGCGAATGTCACCAATTTTCACATTCAAAACAGACTGTTATGCCATCTAAGCCATCTATGTGTTCCTGCAAGAGAGCGTGCAAAGCTGATTTGGGTGGCGTAGAGAAAATTTTGGTCGTTCTACAGAAACATTTTTATTGGCCAAAACTTCGACAGGACGTCAACAAGTATATCATATCTTGCACTTCTTGTTTCATTTCCAAGCCCACCATCAAGAAGCAAGGCTCATACACCCCTCTTCCTACTCCTGAGAAGCCTTGGGAATCCATCTCAATGTATTACATGTCTTTCCTTCCATCCACCAATCAAGGCAATGATTGTGTATTTGTGGTCCTTGATCAATTTTAGAAGATGGCCATCCTCATAGCCTATAAGAAGAACATCACAGTGGTAGATACTACCAAGCTCTTCTTTGAACGAGTGTGGGTCCATTTTGGGATACCACTGACCATCATCTCCGACTGGGATAGCAGGGTCCTCAACACATTTTGGTCAAGTCTCACGTCATTGTTGGTCACCAAGCTCACTAAACCCACTGTTTTCCACCCCCAAACTGACGGCCAAAAAAAGGTCGTCAATCGGATGATTGTGCACATATTCTTCATGTACAAATCTAAGCATCTGTGTACATGGGACAAAAGTCTCCCCTATGTTCAGCATAGTTACAACAGGGCTCTCCATAGCTCCATCGACCATAGCCCATTTCAGGTGGGGTTGGGATTCCAACCCTTGGGTCCAATTGATGTTGCACTACCTATTGAAACCACACAGACAGACTCTTCCCATGTTCATTCTGAGACTGACAAAGCCACCAGATTCATTGAGTCGATTCATCACCTCTACCAATAGGTCCATGATATTTTGTAGAAAGCTAATGTGAAGTACAAGCAGTGCCATGATCAACATAGGGTACCGCACCAGTTTCAGGTTGGAGACAAGGTCTAGTTACATTTGCAGAAAGAGTGTATTATAGGGCCCCATGGGAAGATCTTCCCACTTTTCTATGGGCCCTACACTAACACCAATGTTGTGGGTAACACTGCTTTTGAGCTCAACACTCCACCCTTCCTTGGCTTGCACCCAATGTTCAATGTGAACCTCCTTCATCCATATTTTCCACCATTATTGGACACCTTGGAGATTGAAGAACAGCTGACACCAACAAACCTCAACCCTGACTGCATGGAATAGGAATCCACTGATCATATAGTGGACACACAGGTCAAGCGAACTTGCGAACAGAGGATCCAGCTTTATCGGGTTTTCAAGGTAGGGCAGCTCCTACACCAAGGAAAGTGGCTCACCAGGGGCCAAATTCAGGAGAAGTTTCCTCACCTAATGGGGGAACTCAACGCAATGGAGACCATTGATTCCTAAGGGGGGAGGACTGGTCCAGTTGGATATTGGTGGCCAACCACCTATTCCAACTAGATCCTCTTGATATTTTTTAGTTCAACACATTCTTCTGTACTTCTTTGTAATTGTGGGTTCTGCACTTCCAGGGTTGTGTGAAGCCCTACACATCTTCCAGGTGGATATTGGTGGCCTCCCATCTAATCCAACTGGCTTATTTTGTATGTTTTCATGTCAACACATCTTGTCTTACTTCTAGGGCCGTTTTGGGGCCCTAGACAGTGTTTTTTTGGCTTGTCATAGCCAAATTGTAGGCGAAGTTAGAGTTTGATAGTGTAATGCATAGTTCTCAAAAAGACCTTTCCAACAGGATAACACGTGCCTAAAATGGAGGTTGTATGCAAAAGTTACGAGCCCGGGAAGTTGAGGTACCAACTTACCCATAGGGGCCCACATAAATTTTGGTGTTTCATCTCCTAGGGTTAGGTTTTTGGATGTCTATGGTTTTGGCATTCATGAGTAATCTTAAAAAAGGCCTCTGGAGCCTCATTGTAATCATTTTTCTCAAAAGGATGTGTGTAGTAGCCACATCTCTTTTCAAATATAGCTACCACCATTCGACCAATTGTTTCAATTCTGCAGTTTTACAGTTTTAGCCTATTTCATTTATTCAATAGAAGATATTGTTCACTGGATATCTATGTTGTTCTTCATATCTTTGTCTTTATTGTATTCAGTTTTTTAATCATTTCGTTCCACTCCTAAATCTGGATTACTTCGAGCCCATAGATTGTTTTAATTTGATCTACAAACTCATAGCTAAAATCATAGCCAATCGGCTTAAGCCCATTTTCAATGACATCATTTTAGAGGAAAAATATGGTTTTTTATTTAAGAGACAAATTCACAATGTCATCTCTTTAACAAAAGAATTCCTTCATTCGATTAAGTTAAAAATGATCTCATCAATTGTAATGAAGCTCTATCTATCTAAATCCTATGACAAGGTGAGTTGGACCTTTGTCAGGCTAGCCTTGATTCAAATGGGAATGAATCTGAATTTGATCAATTGGATTATGGGATGCATCGAATATTGTTCTTTTGAAATCCTTATAAACAGGGGGCCATCCCAGTTCTTTCTCTCTTATATAGGGCTTTGTCAAGGATTCCCATTGTCCCCGTTCCTTTTTCTTATCATTTCCAAGGGCCTTAGTCTTCTTCGAAAAAATGCCCGAAGACATGGCCTATTAAAAGGTCTGGAAATCACAACTTCAAATATCTTAACCCATTTACTCTTCGGTGATGATGTGATTCTTTTTGGTGCAGAGTCATTCTCAAAATTTCAATCTTTGAAGACCATTCAGGATCTTTTTTGTTTATCAACAAGGATGCAAGTCAACATGGAAAAGTCAATTTTTCTTGATAATGGTTTACAAGAGGACGTTATAGAATAGTTGGATGAATTACTACCATCTGCAAGGAAAAATAGAGATGAAGGGTTGAAATATTTGGGCTTTGTGCTCAAGCCCAATGATTATCATTTTATAGATTAGATGTGGTTGTTAAAAAAAGTTCAAACGAGGATATCATTTTGGGTGCATCAGTAGTTATCAAGAGGTGGGAGATTAATTCTTTTGAATTCAGTATTGAGTAGCATTCATGTGTATTGGGTATCAATTGCCAAAATACCAAAAGATATCCTAACCAAGATTAGAAAACTTTGTTTTCATTTTCTGTGGTATGGGAATAAGGAGAAAGGTGGAGTCCCATTGGTGAATTGGTCAAAGATAGTGATGCCTAAGGAGCTAGGTGGTTGGAGCATCAAAAACATTTATTGGTTTTACGGGTCTCTTGCAGCAAAAAATTTATGGATATTGATCCATAAAATTTTGTTATGGGGAAAAGTAATGGCGTCAAAGTACATCCCAGGCCTGTCATTTGTAGATTGGATGAGATCACCCAAGAAATCATCACTCAACAGTTCGATCTGTTGGAAGGAAATGGTCGAATATTTTTCATTTCTAGGCGATTGGTTAGTTTGGAACGTGTGGAATGGTAAAAGTATCAAGATCAAGGAATATACCTGGGTAAAATCAAGCGAGGGATACAAACTCTCAAAAAAATTGGTGAATTCTCTGCATAAAAAAGGAACTTTCACCTTGAGGGATGTTTTGATTTGAGACATAGTCAACATCGGTAAAAGTTTGTGGAATTTGGTTGATCTATTAGAGCTTGTAGGTGAGAATGTAGGGTATTGGGAGGGATATAAATATTTTAAACTCCAATTTAATCACACTATAGGAGGATGAATAGGACTTTCTATATTGGTTAAGAAATGAGAAGAATGGAAGCTACATGGTGAAGTTAGGTTATCAGGTCTTAGCATAGGAATCCTTTGAAGGGGAAAGGAATGGTGGTGGAAATTTATATGGGAAACCAGTGCGCCAAATAAAGTGAATATACTTCTATGGATGGTGATGGAAAACAAGATATTGACTTGGAACAATGGTTTGAAAAGAGGTTGGATCGGTCCCAATAGGTGCTCTATATGAAATTCGGATATGGAATCAGTGGAGCACCTATTTGTTTTATGCCATATGCACAACAGGTTTGACAGGGCATAACAAAAGAATTAAAAATTCGCTCACATTTTTTGGGAGGTGATTTGGCAGGCTAGTTGAATTCATGGAAGGAGGACTTGGAGATTAAAGAATACATGTCTCTCCCTTTCTTCTTATTTTACTTATTGTGGTGGTTCAAGAATGTTTCAGTTTTTTAGGATTCCTTTATAACTATAGAAGTAGTGGTTGGTATAATCAACAAGCTTATTGTGGAGTTCAGGACGGAGAATAAAGCCCACAATGTCATCGCTAGTGGAAGGGGTTCCTTGGGGATATTTCAATGGGGCCAGCCAAGGGCATCCTTACAGATGTGGAGCAGGGGTAGTTTTATTAATAACCAGCACTCATTATTTCAAAATAAGATATGACCATGGTAAAGGGATGAACATGAAAGAAGAAATTTATTCCCTTTGGTATTTGTTGTTTCACGTCGACATGTTAAAACTAAGGAAGATTTAGGTGTTTGGTGACTCTTGGGTCACCATTGACTGGGTTAAATAAAATTATCAACTACAGGTGGGGCAACTTCAACCTTTAATGAGACAGAAGTGGTACTCTTTTAATCATATATAAAGAGAACTAAATATTTTAGCCGATGGTATTTCCAAGGAATCATTAATACTGGAGGAGGGTTCTTTTATTATCCAAAAAAAAATTGATGGCCAATTTTATGAAGAAATATCATTTTTCCTTTAATTTATGAAGAAATTCTAGGTGAAAAATGATGATTTTTAATGTAAATCTTTACTCAAAGAAAAGTAGGAATAGAAAGTGAAGAAAGAGGAGAAATGTGGGGTATGTAGGCATGTATATTTTTGAAGTAAAAATTGTAATTGGAAATGATAAGTACAGTCCTGCACATGACATCAATAAGTATATTCTATCCTTTTTTGGAATATAAAGTTTTTTCGTTCTTGGAATATATATTTTTTTTCCTTGGAAAAAAAAGTGTAATTTTATTCACCCGAGACAAAATTACCTTCTGTAGGTGTTGATCACTTTCCATCTATTTCAAACAAATGGGTTGTCCTTCTGTCATCAGTAGGAATATATACAATGTGATATGAGATAAAAATATAAGTGTCGAGTAGATATGCAAATGTCATGTGTTGGTTTCCTGTGAGTGAAGCCATATTGTGCCATAGAAAATAGTGAGTCGTTCATCCTTTGGAAGGATTGTTGTTTTTCCAAGAGGAATTTGTATCCCAAGGCCTTTATGAAGGGGTCATGGAAAAACTCAAATCTATCTTCATCCTTTGTTTCCAAAATATGCCATGACCCAAATGGAATATGTAGTCCAGCCTTTGAAAGAGAATCAGCTAACTAATTATGTTCCCTGTATACATGTTTAAGTGAGTAATTGTTAAGAGTGTGTAATAATGAGAAGATTTCCTCTAAAAATGGCTGAAAAAAGATGTTGTGGCAAGATTGTTGTTTGTTAGTCCAGTTGATAACATTTTTGGAGTCTCCAAAAATTTGAAGATTGTGGATCCCTTTTTCCACTACAAATTGTAGTAGTAACTTTAATAAAATTGTTTACTCATGTTCCCAATGCCATTTTGATTTTGAAGAAGTGTCTGTTGGAGAGGTAGAGGGATGCACCACCTCCATAGGGTTTATTTTGTGAGGCTCTGTGTAAGGTAGATAGAGAGGTAGTGGGGGGGGGCAGAGGGCCCATAGTGATAATAGTGGAGGTCATTAAATGTAAGGTGGACTAGGTCCACTATATTATTAAATAAGGCCCACTATGGTAGTTAGATATAATAAATGGGTAATTAGATATAATAAATGTA